>APFE030940578.1:0-10291 GCA_000404065.3 Pinus taeda
TGGGACTTTTGGTGCTTTTCGGCGATGACGTCATCGGTGGGTCTGGGTACGGTAGGGTGACGTGGCGGCTGACATGGGTGGCCACGCGGCGGTGACACGGTGGCAGGGCATGTGGGTGGATGGACGACGTGGAGGCGACGTGGAGCAGTGGTGGCGAACGAGGGTGCTGACGTCATGGTGATGTGGGTATGACGTCACCGGGGGGGCAGGCAGTTTGTGGTTTCCCCGGAGCACCCTTGAGTGGTAAGCGGTAAAAAGGGGGGGCTCCAAACAACCCAGGCGGTTGACGCATGGCGGGGGTACGGCGCTGAAACCGCCAATCCCCCAGATGCTAAACCTCTGCCTTCTCTCAGGTGAGATTGACCGCCCACTGTTAGATCTGTGGGGCCGACGATCGAAGGGTTGGCGGCGGATGCGATGTGACAACGGTTTATGGCTACGGGGACCCACCCGATTAAAATAATAAATTAAATAAATCGCGCGCGGGGTGGGTTTTGACTTAGGGTTAGCCTAAGGTTAATTTTCATGCGCCCGTTCATATGTTTAATTTAAAAAACATTATAACACATGTACTAGCGCGGAGGGGTAATGAAAGGGTTGTGAGGGCAGAGACCATGGGTTCTTAATTTTTAACCAAAGTTTTTGATTAAAACCCATAGTTTCGGGTGGTGGAGGGTTACTATTAGCCCCTGATGGATTAATATTCCCCAAGAGATGATTGTATAGCTATATTGCTAGGGGGAGGGTATTTACATAGATTTTTTGGGATTTTCATATAGATCTTTGTAGGATTAGGGAAGGGGAATTCTTAGGGAGCTAAATAATACATTAGTTGTTAATATGACATTGTGAGGTGAATATGTAGGGGCAAATGCTAAGCTTTAAGAGGTAAAACTTAGGAATAGAAGATGAGTGGAATTGAGAGTAAAGATTTTTACACAAGAAATGTGGCTTCTTTTCCTTAAATGAACTTCATAGTTTGACCTGGTACTTTGTCATGGAATGAAGTGAAACAGGACACTTGGCAGATCCCAAGGTCCTTGGGAATGTTAATAAATGATGTTTGGGGAAAGGGGGAAATTAGACATGCTTCCATTGTTATGTTATCAAACCTCTGCCATGGTGCTAATACCCTGAATGGGATGAATCTTGCTCTTGATAAGCCAACTGGTGATGGCCCCTTCACTTCTGCAACCTTACACTACTTACCCAATCTAGCAATCCTAACATTTTTTCTTCACTTGAAATGGGTGCACTTGAATTAGCAGACCCTAATTGTTCTCTTTTTCTTTTGACTACCCTCCTATCTAAATCTACCCTTATTTCTTCCAAGGACCCAGATTAAGCAGTTGGGCTCCTTCATTTCTCTACCTAGCTAGTCATCTGCCAAGCTTGAGCTGTTTGGACAGGAATCATTCTCTATTCTGCAACAAGCAATTTAAACATGCATGGTCCAGATTAGATTGTTGGGCCATCCATCAAGTATGATTAGCATCAGTATTTGCAGACTGTGATACTGCCAAAAGATAGTAGTGGCATTTTGACTGGCCACTTTCCTGGTCTTTAATTTTGGGGTTCATTTTCACTATTCTTTTGACCAATTGATTTTCTTGCCTTTTGATTATTCTTTTAAGGCATACCCTCTTTTCATTTTTTAATTTTCCTAGTATGTACACAAAATATGGAACCTTTGCAGCATTCAATGATGAACATATTTAGCCCTTCCACTGTCAATCATGAAAGATGAAACCTATTGGTATAGGAACCTAACATGCTGCTCTGGTTCTTTTCCTTTTTCGGGAATCTTCTCTATAGCAGGAGGTTTATCAATAATTTGTTGTTCAGGCTCGCTTGACTGGGTTGTTGGGGTAGTAGCTAATAAGTCGAGAGGTAGAGTTTGCAACCTCTGTCCTCTGAGCCTATTAAATTCTACCATCCCTTCATCTTTATATCTCATTTTGGCCAATGTTTTTACCTGGAATAATGATTCTGCTGAAGAAAACAAGTCATCAAATTCATCTTTTACATGTTAAAACTTTGTAAGTTTTGCTTGTTCAAGAATAGTATAAGAAACTTTCCTTGGATCAAATTGCCTGTTAGAAATGGTTGCTAGATTGAGCCTGTTTATTTTTTCTACCTCCTTTTCCGCATGCTTGTAATCATGTAGAGTGTAAACACAGCATCTCAAAGGAAATGTAGGCCAAGCCTGTTTTTTAGAATTCCTAAGAGTTTTGGATGTTCCTGCTGTTGTTATTTGGTAGGCCAATTCTCGAGCTAACAGCTTATCAGGTACATGTAGAGGAAGGACATGGGGTCTTGCAAGGCTACCATAAATCCTTATATATGTGAACTTGTCTTCCCCGAACTAATTCCCTACAACAGTCAATTCAATCTTTGCTTCCTCAGAAATCCTTGGGGTTGGCTTATCAAAAATGGCATAATATATAGGTAACATGAAACCATTACCGATTTGGTACAAGTGGTCTTTATAGTGCGCCTTCCATAACATTTGATGATAAATGTGGATTGGCTTAAGGTCTTGTGAAGTCCATCTCGACCCGAGTACAGGATATTTAGAATTAAAGCAAAGAGTATCCATAATATAAGCACTGTAATAAAAAGGGGGAATAGTACTGGTGGTTATGCATGTATTTGATCTAAATTCAAGAATTGCAATAGCTAATTTATCGAACAATATGTTTTCCCAATCCATCACTTCGCTATTAACCGCCGCTTCCATTAAAGGAACCATTTCAATAGTGAATTTTGCAGAATCATGCAATCCCCAAATTCTACACATCATTGCCCCGGCATAACAGTAAGGAGAAGACAATGATTCTACAGAGTACTTACTTGATGATTCATGTTGTGCTTTGTGGGATTTTGTCTCCACTGCCTAATTGGGGCCGATTCAGTCTCGTTCTCTTCTGCGAACTTTTCAAGAAAGGCTTTGTTGTATTTCTTTTTAGGTTTGGGCAAGTGATACATCTTTCTTAAGTCATTAGGCTGAAATGAGCCAAAAATCCTTCCGTCAACTGTGCAAACATTCTATTTAAAACCGGAATTTATTCTACTACCCATCTCACTACATCAGTGTATGGAAGAATTTTATCACGTGCTGCTATCCTGTGCAAATATGAATCAGCTAAATCTTTAAGGGAAGCTTCCGATTTATTAGTTGAATCTGCAGTAGCTTTTTCCGATACTTCCTCAGGCTCCTCTGCTTCAATTAAATTGTAGATGCTTTGCCAACTTGTATTTCCAAGGCCGAGACATGTAGTGTCTGAGATTAAACCTTTTTTACTTGGTCCTGGATCATTGGTTGACTGCAATGTTGCTGTAGGAGCCGCTGCTGCTACGGATTTCTTAGATTTTTTTCCCATTTGTTTCAAATTCGTTATTTCGGCGGAGTTCTGCACAAGGAATGAAACCAACGTGATATAAAGAATAGCTAGTATAAACCAATATGAAAGAATTATGTCAATTTGCATATAATAAAGGATTATAGTGAAACAACCGTAGATAGAATCTAAAGGAAAATCTCACCATAACTACTTCATTAATTGGCCGTTTAACTTGTCAATCATGGTAGAGGAGTTTATAAATACCCATTATATTGTTTATATGATGAATTATCCATTCAAGCGTGGCTTAGATTCTTTGATGGATAATCATAGATAAATCGCAATCGGTGATTGGTAATGTGAACGGAAAGGCTTTAATAATAGTCCAAAATATCTTCCGATCACTAAAAGGTGATACACCGCATGCAAGCCTTTTAAATATGTTTCGAAACACGCGCCTTGATTTAATGCATCGCAATCGGGGATGGGTTCGGGTCATATTACTATGCCATTGCAACATCGCTGATCGCCGATGGTGATACCCCTTATCGCATCGGAGGATTTGAATGTGTCATAATTCATGTATTGGGTTGTTACGGCCGACTACCGATGGTGATACACTTTATCGCATCAGAGAGATGAGGGAGGCGTTTCTTTATGCTATGTGTTTTATCTTTTCCCGATATCTGATAGCGATTTCCTTTTCGGATCGGAGTGAGTCAATGGGTCTTTTATATATGATTTTCTTCTCATTGCGATATGCGATCTTGCGATCGCTTTATCGCAATAACAAAGAACTTCTATAATTATTTAAAAGACCTACTTTATTTTAATTCAAAAGGTTTATTTTAAAATATATGATTTCCATTGGACCTTTTGATGAGGTTTTCTAATGATGAGTTAATACCAATTTATTCACACATCTAAGTTTAAAAAGGACCCATTTCATATTATGAGTTTTAAGTAAAATTTTTATGAAATGGGGGGTTGTTGTAGAGCACAACAATTGGCGTTTCACTAGGAGAAACAGTTATCTCTGAGAAATTAATTAAAATACTTCAACTTTCTTAATCTGGAAATCTTATCTGATAGAAAAAATTCTAATATAGCTAGGCAATCATAAATTCTGAATATAATGATAACTATTTCTGCTATTTTCTTCTCGTATTAAAATTAAATACATTCTAAGTTTTAAATTAGTCTTAATTGGTTGATAATGATAAAACAAAAAACTTTTCCAACTTATCTTTATAATGACTCCTTTGTCATAGGTAGAGCCTCTGCTGCCAGCAAACGTTTATAGTCTCGACAGGGATACCTTTTAACCATTTGATCATTCATTATCCCATCCATTTCAGAGTATAATTAAAAAGAATGAATCCAAAAATATGTCTCCGTATTTTTGTATCACTTTTTCTTTTTTCTTATTTTGTAAGATAGAAAGCCATTTCCTGGTTTGGTGGCCAGTTGTTTGACAATGCCATTCACTAGTTGTAATTTAACTGAACAAGCTAGCTCGTGATGAGACCCCTTGTCTTATAATTATAAGCCATTACCCTGTTTTGGTGTGCAGTATTGGTATGTCAGTTGAACTATTCCCCTATGATCATGGTAAGCAGGCTTGTAATAAGACCTTTTATCTTTTATATCAAATATATTTTAGAATTGCACTCTGAGTAATTATAAACTTCGATGAATGGGATGAACAATTTTCTCCTTAAGAGAACATGGATGACAGGGTGAGAGTTGAAGATGCTAAGATTGAATCAGTTTCTGTTTTGTATTGATAACCGTTTTCAGGCCACTTGAAAACATTAAAATGATTTACAATACTTCTAAATCTTGAGAAGATTTCACAGAAATAAAATGGGGTTTTCAGAATCTAAATATACCTAATTTCCTAGAAATTTCTCTTTCGTTTAAGGCTTCCATTTTTCAAAAGTAAATATCAAAACTATTTCTTTTGAGTAACTCTTTCAATATAGCAAAAACCAACGAGAGGCCTCTTACAACTTTATTTTCTCAAAATCCTAAAAATAAGTTATGCACACAAATTTTGATGAAAATTGAATATTTACAAAGGGAGAAGGGGTTACCTCCTCAATTGAAGAATTTTTTCAAGATAAAGCCGTTAAGAGGAAGAGAATCTCTCTTTCCTGATAGATCTTGCAATATTAAAGTAGAAGGGCCTATCTTCTTGTTGGTTTGAAATGGTCCAAGCCACATTTTCTGGAACTTAGTGTGTTTTCCTTTATCCTCATGGGTTTTGTCCCATTTCAAAACTAGATCACCAACTTGTAATTGCTTTGAACTAGTTGAAGTTGTATCAAAAGATGAATTGATAATTTACTGATGTTTTGAATGTATAATTCTAGCCTTTTCCCTTTCTTCTTCTAGTTTCAAAATTTGATCATGTCCTAGTTGAATAGATGATGAGGGACTTTCTTCAATAAACTGCACTAAAGCTAGTGATGGGAGTACTAAATTTGCTAGTATGACAGCTTCCTTTCCATATACTAGATTAAATGGAGAAGTGCCTATGGAGGCCTTCTGTGTTATTTTGTCAGCCCATAATGCAAATATCAAAGATTTATGCCAGTTTTTATGATTCTGCTCAATAGTTCTCTTAATAATTTTGATAAGATTTTTATTGGTGGATTCTGCTAAACCATTACCTTGGGGGTAGTAATTTGTAGAATACTTCAATTTAAATCCTCTTTTGATAGCAAACTAAAATACAGAATTTCCAGAGAAATAAGATGCATTATAAAAAACAAGAGCGTTTGGGACACCAAACCTGGTAATAATGAATTGATCTATGAATTCCATGATTGCCTTAGAGTTTGTTGTCTTTAAAGGAATTGCTTCAACCAACTTAGTGAAGTAATCAGCCTTTGTAAGGATACATCTATGCTGTTTGGATGAATGTGGAGTGATTTCCCCAATGATATCCAATCCCCATTGTTCAAAAGGTTGTTCAATGTTAACTGGTTGCAAAGGGAAAGCTGGCTTCTTTTGTCTTCCACTGGAGGTTTGACAACTTTGGCATTTCCTTACATATTCGTGAGTATCTCTGAATAGGGTTGGTCAATAATATCCAACATGAATGATTTTGTGAGCTGTTGTATCAGCTCCAAAATGTCCTCCTGCTGGTCCCTCATGTAGTTCCTGCAAAACCTTTTGCGCTTCAGGTTTTTCTAAGAATCTTAATAAAATTGAATCATAATTTCGCCTAAACAATACATCATCTACAATAATGAAGTTTTTTGCTTTCAATCTAATGGCACGTTTATTTTTATAGGAAAGATTAGAAGGAGCGTATCCATTTTTCAAATAGAAAATCAGATCTGCATATTGCGATTCAGGATCTGTGATACTTATCTGATTGATTTCTTCAGTGCCTTCTGTACCTTCAGGTTCTTGAATATTGGATGCTCCTGTTAACAACCTGCAAAAACCTTGGCCATTGACAATCTTTGTTGGTTTGATTTCTAAGTCATATTCTTGTAATGCTATGACCCAATTTGCTCTCTTTTCTCCTAATTCCCTTTTAACTAATAATTGTCTTACTGCTGAAAAATGAGCTATAACTTTTGTGTGAGCTTTTAAGAGAAAGGATCTGTAGTGTTTTATGGCTTTGTACACAGCAAAGGCTTGCTTTCAACTTCCGAATAATTAAGTTCAGCACCTTGAAGATTTGAGCTGTAAAATGAGATTGGTGCTTCCAAGTTTTGATCGTTAATCTGAGTCAGCACCGCTGCATAAGATGAAGCAGATGCAAGGGTATATAGCATGAAATGTTTTGAAAAATTAGGGGTGCTTAAAGCAGGGGCATTTATGATTGATTGTTTGATGGAATCAAATGCCTCTTTTTCTACAGGCCCCCATTTAAACATTGAATTTTTCTTGATCATGGTTTTTAATGGTAAAATAATCTGGAAAAAATCTAGGACAAATCTTTTTACAAAATTAATTTGACCTGTTAGTGTCAGTCTTTCCAGCCTTCCTCCAGTGATCAAATATGCTCTTACAAAGTGGTCTCAGAGTGTCAAGGTCAAATTTTGTCATTTCAGTGAATCTTCAAGCAAATTTGGTCACTAGGCTTAGGTCTAGGGTTTGCTTTCACTCCTTTCGAAATTACCCAAATTCAGTCTATGTTCCGCTATTCAGCTGAGTTATCATCATTGGTAGGTTTTCATCATCATGTCAGGTTCCCATTGGGGGTCCATTCACACCTTGTTCATGGCTTTAGTTCGCCTAGGTAAGGTCTTTTCCCTCTCCTAGGGTTTTGAAGGCAATTTCTCTTGGACGGTCAAATCATTAGCAAAATTTGTATCCAGATGTTCATACACCTTCCCCTATCCTTAATATACCTTATCAAACACTTCCCATCACTGAGATTCCCCAAATTCCTCATTTTCGCACAAACCCTAGTTCCTTGCTAGAACCTATCAATTTTCTAGGTTGGGCCTGTGTTTTGCCTTTTTGGACCCCTTCCCCTCACTTGATCTTTTAGATTCCACTTTCCCCTGCTTCCTAACATCCATCCCTACTTCCAAAAATTTCCCCAAGAATTTAGAAGCCCCTTATCCCCTTCATTTCGCTTCATTTCGACAAAATCCCTTGTTTCACACATCGGGATAGGTTTCACTAAAATACTGTTTTAGAGCAATCAAAGATGCATTTGCGAAAACTGAGAGAGGTTTTTGTCCACAACAGGCCAAGTCAGAAAAAATTCCTTCACTTTTTACATAGGTATAATGGTTTTGGAGAAATGTCAAAACTACAATCGCCTCGGGAGAATTGATGCACCTCTGAAGTAACTTTGGGAAAATCAAGTTTTCTCCTAGCTTGGTTGGCCGAATAACTTTCTTTATGAGCCAAAGGATAACTAGAAAAAAATATATTTCTAATGAGCTATCATGAGCTCAATGTGGAGTTGAGTAAGGCATTCAAAAGTTGACTGCAACAGCACTCTGCCTTGAGGCAGCCTCATTTGGCACATTTTGACAAGTCTTAGGAGATTTGATTTTTGAAAATGAAAATGAAGTCCAAATTGAAAAATTCCAATTGGGTTGGAAATTAGACTCAAAGAACTTTCCAACGAGCTATCCTGCACCTAATTTGGACACCGAGAAGGCCTCCAAAAGTCTCCTGCAAACGTGCAATGCGCATAGAAAGTGTGCGCTGCGCAAAGGAAGTGTGCGCTGCGCATTGGGCAGTGCACTACGCATTGGGAAGTTTGAGCCAGTGAAAATTTACAAAGGCGCTGCGCATAGGAGTGTGTGCTGCACATTGGGGTTGAGCGCTACACATTGGATCTCAGCCATATAAAAACTTGTGTATGCGCCCAGAACTCAACCAAACTCACTCCAAGCTTGCAAATAGGTATGCTATTGCTACCTAGTAATGTTAGGGTGTTTGATATATGTTTCAAATAAGGGATTTGATGTATTGGGTTTTGGTAAAATGAAACCCTAGGTTCATAACAAAGGCATCCCTTAAGTTGTTTTAAAATATGTGGGTGGTTTAGTAAGATGTCCCTCATCCTCCATTGATGACAAAACCAACTCCTTACTCATTAGTGCACCGTAGTCAAACTTTCCAAAGAGCACACATTGTATTTTGCTCATTTGTCAAAAGGGGACTGTTTTTGTTCATTCATTGAAAATGAAGCATTATAATTATGGCTTAGTTTGTATTATGCTTTGGTAAACATTGAAGAGTTTTGAGTATGCGTTGAAGTTTGGCTCCACCACACCTATATCACTATACATTCGGAGAAATTTTTGTCATTTTGAAATTTTTGGCTTGCAAAACAGGTTTTTTGGTTCAACGCGCAGCGCACCGCGCGCGACCCACAAGATTGGGAGGTCCAAATGACAAATGGCTTGTAGTTTTGGATTTGTCATGAAGAATTACACATGCTCAGATATTGCCGAAGCATTTCATCGAGATCTGGATGGTCAAAAGGTCCAAAAATATCATGAAAACCACCTTGCTGCCACCTTTTACCACAGCAGGAAGTACCTCTGGGAGAATTCCGTTTTGAGGGGGCAAATGAGCTCCAAATTGGAAAATTCCACTTGGGTTGGAAATTAGAAATCCAGGGCTTTCCAATGAGATATTGTGAGCTCAATTTTGGTGTCGGGAAGTGCCTCAAAATCATCTGGAAAAGTGCACTGCGCATAGAGATCAGGGCGCTGCGCATAGAGGATTTTGGCCAATTTTTCACCTTCCAGCTCACGAATTCGGCTAGTTTTCACCAGTTTCACTCCTTGATGTAATTTTTGACCCAACATGATGTAATTTGATGTATGTAAGGTAACATGGCACTTATCTACCTTCTTCTAGATGATTCATTCAAAAATTAGTAAGAAATTAATGTAATGAATCAGTTTCCTTCTTTTTAGAGGCAGGTTGTTTGGTCATCTAGATTCTTGCTCCATGTTTAGAATTCGTTCAAACTGCTCCTAGAAGGAGGAGATCGACCCCTAGAGGTTATGGAATGAGGGTAACTTGGTCTATATATGTAAATTTTGATTCAGTAGCAGAGGTTGGACTCTTGGGAATAGCTTGACACTTTTGTACATATTTTATCTGCATTTTGGCAAAGGAGAGGCCAGGGTTTTGCATCACTATTTGGGATTCATGTGGCTTTATGTGTTGATGGTGTGCCTCTTTCAGTGTTTGTAAGTTGTTTATGTGCATCACTTTCCTTCTCTTATCTTCTACAATTGAAAAAATGAAGTGTTAAGGTAGAATCCGTAATTTGCTATGCTCTGCCTTTAAGTTTTTTCAATTTTCCATGTTTTCATCTGTTTATGGAGAATCCTTGAAAGTTTCTTGCTCTCCTTAACCTCTCACCAGTCTGATCTATACATTCATTCTCTTTAAATGCATCAAAACAATCACCTATCTTTCCCCAAGTAGACCTCTGCAAAAAC
>APFE030940593.1:32823-63534 GCA_000404065.3 Pinus taeda
TATATATATTATTTTGTATCTAAAGGAATTAACAATTGGACTAATCTTGTCTTCTTTTATTCATGTAACACGAGTTGATTCCAACCACTACCACTATAACTTTCTTGTGCCTAGGTATGCCTCTTCTTTAGGCATCAGTCAATTAGTGAGATTTGAAACTTAGACACAAAACTTCCTGTCATAACCCTCTATACTTAAAAATTACATACATAAAAAAAAAAAATTATTATACCCATAACTTTACCCATTACGTTATCATGGTAGTATGACTAATATGTTAATTTGATATATATTGATTGTCGCCAGAACCATATATGTACATAGGTTAGCGGAACCATAACTTCGCTCGTCCTTGGTTATTTATTTTACAATATGTGAATGTATTGTCTGGAGGCATAACCTTACGTCTGCGCATGACATCTGGCCCCTCGGTCCATGCACTCCACTTGCTCCGCAGATATTTTGATCCGGGTAGCTACGGAATTTAATGTCACAGCGCTGCTGCAACTTCCTCAGGATTGTCACGGCGATGGACGGCCTCGATGGGCTCTGTCGATTAGACGGTGGAGAGTTTAAGTGTTTTCGTGGTATAGTACTTAGGTTCCAACCGTGAAGTTTTGGTTCATTTGCACATTGCTCCGGCTCCAGAGAGCGGCTCCTCCCTCCGGTGTCTGTCATAGACCATTCGGGTTCATTCCTTCTGCGCTATTGAAGGTGCTACAGCAACGAGATCGGTTGACAGTGGAGATTCATTGGTGTCTTCCTCCTGGAACGTTCATCGGCACGCAGGTACTCTGTAATCTCGGTTTCGTAATAGCTTTTCTTCCACTGTAACCTATGATTTTACTAATTCTCTTAATCGTTGCTGGCTGGAACAAGTAAAGTCCATGAAGGCCGCGGGAACGAAGATGATGCAGGGTTTTCTGCCACTCATAACCTAATCAGGTATGAGTACTTCCACTGCAAGCATTTATTAGTTAACTAATCACGAAGTCGACCTTATTACTGTTCTTTTCTGTCAGGAATTTTTGCCAAATCTTATGTTGAAGGCATATTGATTCTCATACGACAGAGTTCTCCTTTTGCTCCATGTTTACCCTGGGCCCTGATGTCTAATTCCAGGTTGTCGAATATATAGTTTGTCCTTTAGGATTGCAACTATTTTGGAGATTAGTTTTATGAGCCGAGTTCAAACCTCGAGCAACACTGTTCTTGTTATATTTGTTCGATTTTCAGTTTGACTTATATGTAATGGATTCGGTCACAATGTGACTACAGCTTAATGTATATTGTGGATTTCTGGGTTTGTCCCCAAATTTACTGGTACAGGTCATCGATGGATTTCCTATACATACCGCTTTGTCAATGTTTACATTTTAATGGTTAAATAGCGAATGGATTGCTTCTTTCGCATCACCAAGTCTATCAATGATTGCGCATATATTGCTTATTTATTTCTTAAGGGTTTCTGTGATTGCTGACGACCCTTCTCCTTCACGGCTGCCATCTTTCTCATGATTAAATGGTATATTATTAGATTCACACATATGATAATGTTTGTTTGTGCCTTTTCATAATGGCTAGCTCTTGCACGAGTAACTGAACTTTCGGCATGCTTTCAATATGTATTAGCTCTGTGATTTAGGGGAAAAGCCGGTTACGGCTCAGTAATGATTTCGCTCCTATGCGAGCCGTCATTATTCCTCTCTTTTGACAATGATGCATAGTTGTATGCTCAAGCCGTTTCCACTATTTATTTTTTCTATCGTTTTAATGAAATACCCTCTGAGCAGTTAACCTGATACACTGGTTTCTTATATTTGTATCTCAGTGCCGTGCTGTAGCTTCACGCTACCAGGTGGTATCCACCTGTGTATGCCGCCAGCCACTAAATCTACATTTGATATACCTGGACCATGGTCTCGGCAATGTTTATGCTATGGTCTTATTATGTTATTGTTCTTACATTGCATATTAACCTTATGTTTTTCTGAGAGGGTTTGTAAAGTTATCGACTTGGAAGGTATATCTTGTGATAACCAGAACAGCCTTTGTTAGCTATGACGTCGATAATTTATAACTCTTTCCAGGTTTATGTGTATTACTTATTCATGCCCTTCAATACTGGTATCGTTTCTGGCAATTATGAGTCCTCTGTTTTTGAATACTTGTCAGTTATCAGTTACTGTTTCCTGTACTACTCACCTAATACAGATACAATTAACTGCATTCTTGTTTCGTATCTATCAGCAGTAGCTAGGGTTCGTTCTGTTTCATTTTTATCCTTATAGCTACTGTCTCCTCTATGAAATACAGTTTAACTTGTCCAAGGATAAAGGACTAGATAATATGCAGGCTTTAATTATCTGTTCTCTTTGTTTTGTTATATATATTCATATACAGAACAGAATACGTTATGCAGTAATAGTAATGCTTTCAATGATACCCAGGTTCTGATTCACCGTATAAAATAATGTTACAGTAATCATAATCAAACTATCAGAAATGCCAGATAATATCTAATCTCCCAGGTCTTATAAACTGAAAGTACTTACCTGTGTCTCCTCGTTACTAGCTTTTGCGCTTCTACCACCTGTAGAAGATGATTTAATGCTTGATATCCTCCCAGCCACGAGACCAGTTGTCTGTACTGCGTCTCTCCCCCAAGCTATCCTTTGCTGGCCACAGCCTCAGCAATAGGGAGCACAAATGTTCCTGTGCTATCTGGTCCTCACCAGACGTAGCACTCTTCTCTTTTGCTCAGTGCCTTTTTCTTTTCTTTTCCCCATTTGTTCATCAACAACCCGGGTCTTTTCCTCTTTCCCCTTTTCTATGGGAAAGAGAAAATAGTTAGGGTTTTCCCCTAGTATGTTGGCAACTGTTTTTTCTTTTATTCTCAAGCAGAAAGAGAAAATAACTTTTCATATGAAATTACCATGTACACATAATTATGCAATTCATATTACTCAATTATTTACCACATAATATTTCCATCGATTTAAGAAAATGATAATTTCTGTTTTATCTTCAACCACAGGGGTAAATAAGTAATTTATTTACGTAAAATGTTTGGTCATTACATCTCCTCCCCCTGAGATTGGACACCGTCTCGGTATCTCATAGACTCGAACAGGTCTGGATAGGTTCTTCTCATTAACTCCTCATCTTCCCAAGTGGCCTCGTCGGGCCCAAAATGTCGCCATTGAACCTTAACTTGGGTAATAACTCGTTTCCATAGCTGCACTTCTCTCCGGTCGAGAATGCTCAGTAGTTCGACCAGAACTTCTCCTTCCGGCTCGACCTGCAACACACAATTTTGTGAATTAGTTTTTTCTTTTTCATATACAATTCTTGCGGAGTTTTATCATAACAATCACCCACCTGAATCTCTTGCCATCAGATCACATGCTTAGGGTCATACACATATTTCTTTAGGACAGAAACATGAAACACGTTATGAACTCGGATGTGACTTGGCAGGGCCAGTTGATAAGCTACTCGTCCGACCCTTGCCAAAATTTGGAAGGGTCCACAATATCGTGGTGCCAGTTTGGCGCATCCACACCACTGCAAGGTACTTCTTTTGGCCTGAATCCGAATATACACATGGTCCCCAACTTGAAACTCTTTAAATTTCCTTTTCCGATCAACGAAGTTCTTTTGCCTATCTTGGGCAGCTTTCAAGTTGACACGTACCCTCTTTACCATATCCTCCATTTCCTTCAGCATCTCAGGACCTAGGCTCAATTTATCTTCCGGTCCTCCCCAACTGGTGGGTGTACGACATTTCCATCCGTACATAACTTCAAATGGGCTCATCTGCGTCGAGGTATGGTAACCGTTATTAAATGCGAACTCTACCAGATGTAAGTAATCTTCCCACCTTGTGGGTTGTTGCATGACATAAGCCCTTAACATATCCTCTACCATCTGGTTCACTCGTTCCGTTTGCCTATCAGTTTGTGGATGGTATGCTGTATTGAAGTTTAGTTGAGTTCCTAATTCAGCAAACAATGTTTTCCAAAATGCTGATGTGAATTTCACATCACGATCGGAAATTATGGTTTTTGGAAGTCCATGTAACTTAAATACATTCTGCATAAAAATATGAGCAATCTGTGCAGCTCTATAAGTAGATTGCATTGGTATGAAATGTGCAGCCTTACTCAGTTTGTCCTCCACCACGAATATAGAGTCATTATTCTTTTTTGTCTTGGGTAATCCCGTAATGAAGTCCATGGAGATGATTTCCCACTTCCATTCTGGAACTGGCAGTGGTTGTAACAATCCTGCTGGGTGCTGATGTTCTGCTTTGATCTGCTGGCACTCTAGGCATTGTGACAGGTATTCGACAATGTTTTTCTTCATTCCTGGCCAGAAATACTCTTTCCGGATTGCTGTTATCATCTTTTGATAACCCGGATGACCTGCGTAATGACTAACATGAAATTCATCCATAATCAGGTTTCTGATTCTGCTTTGATTTGGCACATACAACCGTTTCTTGAAATAAATCCTTCCAGCGTCATCTAATTCATATTCTTGTTGGCTTTCCTCTCTAGCAGATTGCTGTATTTGCAATTTTAATTGCTAATATTCAGTATCTTGATCTACAATTTCCTTTATAATTTCCAGGAAGGGACTTTTCCACCCACTAATGGAAACTTCATACAAATTTTGTACTTTTCGGCTCAAAGCGTCTGCTACTTTATTTTCCTTCCCCTGCAAGTGTTTTATATCAAAGTCAAAACCACTTAGAAAGTCCACCCACCTTGCTTGCCTAGCATTTAAGGTAGGTTGGCTGAAATAGTTAGTCAAGCTGTGGTGGTCGGTATGCAGCAAAAATTTCCTGCCCATGAGATAATGCCGCCACATTTTGAGGGCATGTATAACGGCAGCCAACTCTAAGTCATAAGCAGAATATTTCTGCTCATGTTCCTTTAGTTTTCGAGATTCGTAAGCTATTACCCTGCCTTCTTGCATCAAGACCCCTCCCAATCCTTCTTTACTGGCATCCGTACATACTACGTAATCCTTATTAGGATCCGCTATACTCAGAATAGGTGCCGTGGTGAGCAGATGCTTCAATTGCTCAAAACTTTTCTGGCAATTTGGGGTCCAATGAAACAGTTTCCCTTTCTTCTGCAGTGAAGTAATGGGAAATGCCACCTTAGAGAAACCTTCCACGAATCTCCTATAATACCCCGCCAACCCCATGAAAGATCGGACATCTGCTACATCTTTTGGAACTAGCCATTCCATTATAGCTTTTATCTTTTCCGGATCCACTGCAATTCCATCCTTTATGATTACGTGACCCAAATACTGAATTTCCTCTTTGAAGAAGTCACACTTACTAAATTTAGCATACAATTGATGTTCCCGAAGGGTCTGTAATACTATTCGAAGATGTTCATGATGTTCTTCGATGGTGCGTGAATAGATTAAGATATCATCAATAAATATCAGCACGAACTGATCCAAATAAGGATGGAAAATACCATTCATTAGACACATCAAGGTTGCCGGGGCGTTGGTGAGCCCAAACGGCAAAACCACAAATTCATAGTGCCCATACCTGGTTCTAAAAGCTGTTTTTGCGATGTCTTCATCTTTAATCCTGATCTGATGGTAACCTGATCGTAAATCGATCTTAGAGAACACGGTCGCGGCTTTCACTTGGTCGAACAATTCATCTATCTGGGGAAGAGGATAATTGTTTTTAATAGTCAACTTATTCAATTGTCTGTAATCAATACACATCCAGAGGGTACCGTCTTTCTTCTTGACAAATAACACCGGGGCTCCCCATGGAGACACACTGGGACAGATGTAGTTCTTCTCTAGTAATTCTTGCACCTGCATTTTTAATTCTGTCAACTCAGGTACACTCATCCAGTAGGGTGCTCGTGACACTGGTGCAGCCCCTGGTACCAACTCTATAGTAAAGTCTATGTTTCTTCGCGGTGGCAACCCTGGAATTTCCTCCGGAAACACATCTGTAAATTCTTGTATTACAGGAATATTATTCAAGGATGCTGTCTTATCCTTAGAATTCGCATAACCCACTTGGATGGCGTACACTTGACAGCCTTTCCGTACACATTTTACCAATTGATTTGCAGTTATCAGTCGAACCTGCACTGGTCGCTTAATTCCCTGCATTTCTTTGCTGTTTCCTTGTTGATCTCTGTAATAAATAATTTTGGTTTTACAGTCAACTAATGACCAATGTTTCTCCAACCAGTCCATACCAATTAGAATGTCATAAGAACCCAGAGGGAGTATGTTCAGGTTAGCTGTTATTGGTTGGTCTGCTATAGTGAAAGAGCAATCGTTGATCTTGGCTGTTACCCGTCGCTTGGCTCCAGTAGCTAATTGCACTAACCATGGGTTTTTAAATTTAACAGACTGTAAATTACAATGTTCCACTACTTTTGGGTTCACATAACTTGGCGTGGCCCCAGGATCAATCAAAACAGATATGGTAAGGTTTGAAATTTTACCTTTGAACTCGACCATGGTTGGCTGGTACTCCGCCTGTCGATCCTCCAAAGCTGCATTGATTCTGGGTACGCTTCGACCCACTTCGCCAACGGTTGAGGCTTCATGAATTTGGGATAACTATTCAGTCCCCTTTCGCTGTGGGCAATTTTTAATGTAGTGAGGTCCCCCACAACCCCAGCACTGTACAGGAGGTCTTGCTGTCCCTTCATTATCCAATCTAATTTGTTGTTCACTAACCTTGGACTCGTTTGCAGATCTGAACTTGGGTGTAGTTTTTGTTGTAAATCTGCTGTTTATTCGCTTGCCAGTACCTTTAATTCCGATGCTGCGATTTCCCTTGATATTTCCAGCTGTCTTGAAATTCTTCTTCTCACTCCACTTCCTATTAGCAGTTTCTCCTTTTTGTTTGCCTTGCTGATAACAGATTCTAGCCTTGCGGATTACTTCATCCATTGATTTTGGATTATTGAATTCAATCCTTTCTCGCATGTACGGGGGTAAACTGCTAACGAATCGCTGCACTTTCGCCTTTTCTTCCCTTATATATGGCACATAGCGAAGTAGGGAAGTGAAACGGGTGATGAACTCATCCATCGTCTGCTGTCCCAATCGCAGATCATGGAATTCTCTGGCTTTCTCATCATAGAAACGTTCAGTTAAATATCTCTCCTTAAAGAATTTTTGGAAATTGTCCCATGTTATGCTTTGTTCGGTAACCCCTTTTACGATCTTCACCTCCTCCCACCATAAGGTAGCCTTTCCTTGCAACTGAAAGATAGCCAGTCGTGCTTTAAGATTATGATCGTATTCATAAAGCTAAAAGTACTTATTCATGTTGATTAACCATGCTTCAGCTGCCTCCTCTTGTTCTCCGTCAAAATGTGGTGGCTTAATCTTTCGGAATTCCCCTTGTAGTTCCATCCTCTGTCTTTTTGAGGTTTGCTGTTTGAATGCATTGTCCGAGCGTTCTTCCTGTTCTTCTGATCCTTCAGGTGGTATATGATGATTCTGCTCTTCCGACATCCTTTGCTGTTCCGCACTAGGATTAACTGGTAGTTGATTTTGTCTATCGGACAAACTTTTTAAAATCCTTTCTTGCTCCATTGTTAATCGAGCATTATCTTCTCGTAATCGAGCCATCTCATTCTTCAGCTCCTGTACTGTCTCCAGGATGGCTTGATTTGTAATTCTGGCTTCTTCTCCAAGTTGTACCCACAATTCTGGATTATTTTCTGTGCCGGTCACGCCCTGTCCTAGTACAGGTCGTCGGGGTGTATTCTCCGCCCTCCTCATGTCTTTCGCTCTTAGAACCTAATCCTGTAAAAGAAACCGTTCAAGAGTAATAATGGAATGACTATCTGTTAATTCATTTATCACAGGGTCCATTCATTATTGTCTTACCCAGAGGCCACAGTGCTGTATCTGGGCTCTGATACCATATGTCATAACCCTCTATACTTAAAAATTACATACATAAAAAAAAAAATTATTATACCCATAACTTTACCCATTACGTTATCATGGTAGTATGACTAATATGTTAATTTGATATATATTGATTTTCGCCAGAACCATATATGTACATAGGTTAGCGGAACCATAACTTTGCTCGTCCTTGGTTATTTATTTTACAATATGTGAATGTATTGTCTGGAGGCATAAACTTACGTCTGCGCATGACATCTGGCCCCTCGGTCCACGCACTCCACTTGCTCCGCAGATATTTTGATCTGGGTAGCTGCGGAATTTAATGTCACAGTGCTGCTGCAACTTCCTCGGGATTGTCATGGCGATGGACGGCCTCGATGGGCTCTGTCGATCGGACAGTGGAGAGTTTAAGTGTTTTGGCGGTATAGTACTTAGGTTCCAACCGTGAATTTTTGGTTCATTTGCACATTGCTCCGGCTCCAGAGAGCGGCTTCTCCCTCCGGTGTCTGTCATAGACCATTCGGGTTCATTCCTTCTGCGCCATTGAAGGTGCTACAGCAACGAGATCGGTTGACAGTGGAGAGTCATTGGTGTCTTCCTCCTGGAACGTTCATCGGCAGGCAGGTACTCTGTAATCTCGGTTTCGTAATAGCTTTTCTTCCACTGTAACCTATGATTTTACTAATTCTCTTAATCATTGCTGGCTGGAATAGGTAAAGTCCATGAAGGCCGCGAGAACGAAGATGATGCAGGGTTTTCTACCGCTCATAACCTAATCAGGTATGAGTACTTCCACTGCAAGCATTTATTAGTTAACTAATCACGAAGTCGACCTTATTACTGTTCTTTTCTGTCAGGAATTTTTGCCAAATCTTATGTTGAAGGCGTATTGATTCTCATACGACAGAGTTCTCCTTTTGCTCCATGTTTACCCTGGGCCCTGATGTCTAATTCCAGGTTGTCGAATATATAGTTTGTCCTTTAGGATTGTAACTATTTTGGAGATTAGTTTTATGAGCCGAGTTCAAACCTCGAGCAACACTGTTCTTGTTATATTTGTTCGATTTTCAGTTCGACTTATATGTAATGGATTCGGTCACAATGTGACTACAGCTTAATGTATATTGTGGATTTCTGGGTTTGTCCCCAAATTTACCTGTACAGGTCATCGATGGATTTCCTATAGATACTGCTTTGTCAATGTTTACATTTTAATGGTTAAATAGCAAATGGATTACTTCTTTCGCATCACCGAGTCTATCAATGATTGCGCATATATTGCTTATTCAGTTCTTAAGGGTTTCTGTGATTGCTGACGGCCCTTCTCCTTCACGGCTGCCGTCTTTCTCATGATTAAATGGTATATTATTAGATTCACACATATGATAATGTCTGCTTGTGCCTTTTCATAATGGCTAGCTCTTGCACGAGTAACTGAACTTTCGGCATGCTTTCAATATGTATTAGTTCTGTGATTTAGGGGAAAAGCCGGTTACGGCTCAGTCATGATTTTGCTCCTACGCGAGCCGTCATTATTCCTCTCTTTTGACAATGATGCATAGTCGTATGCTCAAGCCGTTTCCACTATTTATTTTTTCTATCGTTTTAATGAAATACCCTCTGAGCAGTTAACCTGATACACTGGTTTCTTATATTTGTATCTCGGCGCCGTGCTGTAGCTTCACGCTACCAGGTGGTATCCACCTGTGTATGCCGCCAGCCACTAAATCTACATCACTATTTATTTTTTCTATCGTTTTAATGAAATACCCTCTGAGCAGTTAACCTGATACACTGGTTTCTTATATTTGTATCTCGGCGCCGTGCTGTAGCTTCACGCTACCAGGTGGTATCCACCTGTGTATGCCGCCAGCCACTAAATCTACATTTGATATACCCGGACCATGGTCTCGGCAATGTTTATGCTATGGTATTATTATGTTATTGTTCTTACATTGCATATTAACCTTATGTTTTTCTGAGAGGGTTTGTAAAGTTATCGACTTGGAAGGTATATCTTGCGATAACTAGAACAGCCTTTGTTAGCTATGACATCGATAATTTATAACTCTTTCCAGGTTTATGTGTATTACTTATTCATGCCCTTCAATACTGGTATCGTTTCTGGCAATTATGAGTCCTTTGTTTTTGAATACTTGTAGGTTATTAGTTACTGTTTCCTGTACTACTCACCTAATACAGATACAATTAACTGCATTCTTGTTTTGTATCTATCAACAGTAGCTAGGGTTCGTTCTGTTTCATTTCTATCCTTATAACTATTGTCTCCTCTATGAAATACAGTTTAACTTGTCTAAGGATTAATTAAAAAAACATATACATCATATAAACTAATGTTATATGTAGTGAGCTATGGTATTTTTTCCGTGATAAGCTATGGTAAAATAGAAGTAAATACCCATAATTAAGAATCTTGTTTCATGTTTCTTTTTTTAATATATAATTTTTATTTATTTATAATAATAATAATAATATAAAATGAAATTATTATTGAGAAATATTTTATGATTTATTTGTTTTAATAGAGTGATATGTAAGATTTTCCGTGTTGTCACTTATCATAGCATTATGATGGTCGGGGCTCCCTTTCTACTATCTCATGGATCCAAGGTAGGTTCGCTGTTCATGTTCCTTCATGTTCCTTCTCTTCTCTACTTGATGCAGCGCATAACCTAGATTAAGGAACTTTTCTCGGTGGTCACCTTTCATCATATCATTAGGAAACATACGCTGAAGCTGACACCCTCTCAAAGCGTGCTCTGTCTCTTCTTCCTCGCTATATGTACTTTGAACATGTTGGGGATGGTATTGTTCAAAGTCGGGGTTCTTTCGAATTTTTTTTATTTCTCGATATCTGTTGGAGTCTCATTCGGGCCCTCCGGAGGCTTTCCCCACTCACTGACATTGTCTCCATTATGTCCCTTTCCTTTTTCTCAATTTTCCATGATTAGCAAAATGCACTTCTAGTTCCATTCCTCTTTTGATACAATGGAGTCCTATTTGAGTATTGCCAAGTCAAGTTTCTTTATGGGGACAGTCAACGTTTCAATTTTGGAGACCTACATTTTCATATTCTCTCTTGAGAAGTCGAAGATCATCATCTGCTCTTTTTTGGTTGATATTTCACGGTAACTTTTGGTCGTGTACATATTTAACCTCGAGCAACCAGAGATGTACTTCTGCTCTGTTTTATCGATAATTCTCACGGCAAGTCTTTTGGTTAGAGAGAAGACATTGTTATAATCCGTAGTCTTTAATTTAAAGTGAACTAGAAGTATGCACATGCAAAACATTTCAAATTGGCCCGGTAAAGAAGCTTAAAAAAGGAGCGAGAGTGTGCACAAGGACATCTGGAAAGACCTTCCGAGATGGTTCTTTGGTGGTGCGTGTAAGAAAAGGGACTGTGGATGCGAAGCTGTAGTCCTGTTAGAGCCAGCCAAATACTATCACTGGTGGTGGGAGAGAGGTAGAGGTGCAAATAGTAGGGCTGAAACTATAACATTGTGGGAGGTTCTGACATGCTTTAGATGGCTGGGGTTGGAGGCACTGCACATCTATGGATATTCAAAAGGCATAATAGAGTGGGTCAAGCAGCTCTCTCTTTTCAGCCCACCCATTCTATCAAACTAGATGAGCCATATTAGGAATTTGGTATGCTTCTTTTAGAATATATCATTTGGGCACAATTATAGGGTGCAAAATCAGTTTTTGTATCTCCTATCAAAGTGGGGCATCAAAAAGGAGCCTCAGAAGTTATTATTTGATGCTTTTGTTCAGGACACCTTGGCGAATACGGGGAGCATTAAACTACTCTTGAAGTGGAAATCTTTTTTTTTGTATATTATTTATATATTTAGTTAAATTTCACTCTTAGAGAATATGTATCATAGTTAGAAAAATAACAAACTATGAGGAGTTGAAAAATATAAGAAAGAAAGAGTTTTAGTTTTTTGAAATCCTACAGTAAAATCTATGATCCTACCACAGGAGCATTGAACATCAATTTGTAAAAGCATGAAGATCTATGTTATATGTATTTTTTTTATTTAAATGAAAATTTGTGTTTTATAAATATGTAAAACATTTGAATTAATGAAAATGTTCTAATATATATATATATATATATAAATATAATTAAATATATATATATAATAGAAAATATATATCCCAAATGATTTGATACTTATATATGGTATATGATTCGATACTTAATGAAACAGACATGGTATTACTCATTCAGTTTTGCCTTTGACTGTCTATTAGTTCTTTGACTTTCTATTAGTTTGTCTTAGTTTGTTTTTGACCAAAATTTATGCCATGTATCCATAGTTTAACATTGGGAATTCTTTTTTTGTTATTTTTTATTATTGTTTAAAGTTATTTATTTGTGAGGTTATTGGTTGGTCTTTTTATGGGCTGTTTAGTAACTTCCACTCTATTAGTTACTAATTTTTTGTTTTTAGTTTTTATTTCTTTCTATTTAATTTTTTGATTTTTTTTTCCTATTTTTTCCATGAATTATAGTTTTTTATCCATATTTTCTTTAAGATGATAAATTTTAAGAGAAAAAAATAATTTAAAAAACTTTTCCAATATTTTTTTTAGTTTTATTACTTTTAATTTGACTTTTTTTTTTTTAACATGACAAATTTTAAAGAGGAAAAAATAATTAAAAATCATTTTCCCAATAATTTTTTTTTGTTTTTTTCTTTTTTAATTTCACATTTTTTTTCTCTATTTTCAATCCAATTACATTAATCATAATTTTTTTCTTGTTTAAACATAGCTTAGTTATTAGTTTTTAGAATCTTGTGAGCATTTCTTTCTTAATTTTATCAAGAAAGTTTTATTGATGTATAGTTACTAATTTTTAGAATCTCTTGAGTACTTTTTTCCTAATTTGTTGAATTTATTTTATTTAAACATAGTTTTTATAATTGTTTCGTCAAATATATAAAAAAATCAAGAAATTGATCTTATAACAAGAAATTGAATTCAAAAAGTTTTTTTTAATTATTTTCTGTGTGTGTGATTAATGTCTATTGTTCTTGCAGGTCAAAGGATTTGAAACTCCCGTCAAAGGATTTGAAACTCCAGCTGAGATATAATCAGAATCCCACTTTGAAGTTTCATATTATGTGTCAAGTCGCTGAATATTGTTCAAAATTTATTGGGAAGTTAGTGTTCAATTTATCATTTGTTTCATTTGGGTTGTTAAAGTCATTGTATTTTCTTTTCTCGAATCAAACACAAAAGATTGTTCTCAATTACCATGCAAAAAGTTAATGTGTGAATTTTGTTAAAGTTGTTTAATCTATTACAACTTTATTCCTAGTTTTATTCAAAGTGACTATCAAATCCAGTCAATTTAGTACTAAGTCACAAATCATAGACAAACTTATAATATTTAAAAAAAAAATGAGAAGGGCTAATGATATATTTTATTTAAACAATTGTTATTACGAGTTATTCATAAATATTAATTACCATATTTTTACAATTTAATTTAATAATTAATTTAATATAAATCACAAATTATATATTATCTCACCTCAATTTTTCTTTGCAAAAGAAAAAGACCTCATTTGAGTGACAACAATAAAAGTTTTGTTTCATATTCTCATGCCTTCACTACCACAAACACAAGTGCATTCAACTCTATATCAATCATGTTCAATTCCCATGAACTTTGTAAGAGAATTGTTTGTGCAAAACAAGTTTCCTAGAATTGACATCTCATTGAGTTGAAACCAAGTTTTTCCGTATCAATTTAAATCAAACACTTCCAAAAAAATAGAATTATATAACTTCATTACAACCAATGAGATAGGATGCTCACTAAAAAAACAACATTCTCTCATAAAATTTTCACATTCATTTCTATTTTTTTATAAAAACTGTAATTAATCATATCACACCATGTTAAGAGTTCATTTTCCTATTAACTGTATTTAAATTAAGTACTACTAGCTATAATGTAACACTTATTATACATGTTATAAATTCACACATATCCTTATTATGAATCGACGACTTTATATTTCATAGCTATTATTAGTAGTATATATAAAACGTAAAGAGCATTTTTCCAAATTTGTTCAGCATTTTATAAACACGAATTCAAATGAAACGATGCATTTCGGTTTGCAGAGCATTCAATGCTCGGGGTGGCATGCAGAATACCATCGTGACTCCACTCTTGCTCTCTAGCGGAGGCAGCATTAAAATTGGGCAGAATAGATTTTGCCAGGCCAAACAATGCTGGGCTTGCCCAACCCAAAATCCACCTGATGAAATCCCAACCACTTCCAATCACTAAGATACGTGTCTTCGGGACATATTTGCACATCTGTGATCTTTTGGAATGGACGTTCCATCTCCACGAAGGATATGCTTGATCTTACGCACTCGTCGTTTACAAGTGTTTTTGCCTTCTTTATCATCTTCACAGCATGCAAAAGGGACCCTTTGACAACCTCTTGTGCTGTAGCGCTGCGTGCACATCGCAAGTACAAAGCATTGTCGTAGTATCCTTCTGCAAGATGGGGCTTTAACACCCTCCTTACGTCCACAACGAAAATAAGCCTAAGTACAGTGATGTGCAGTTTGATGGTAGGTCCTCTTGGGCGAAGCCTAGGAGACCTGAGTTCAAATCTCATGGAGTACAGTGACCTGTTATGGTGGCGGCTAGAGGGGCGGACTCCCCTACCGATGAGTCTTCTCTTGCTAAAATCATAGGATCTTAGTATACCCGACTTACAGGTGGTTGGTTATACTCTTAGTGTTATAGTGGCAGCTATGAGGTTTGATCCTGGGTCTCCCCTGGATTAGGCCTGATAATTACCGATTCACCATGTGTTAAAAAAAAAGAAAATAAGCCTAACAGCGCAATGAAGAGAAATTCCCAGAGCTATTGTTCTTGCTCACCATGCCAACGCGGATAAAACTTCGAACGTGGTACAATGCTCCTCCACCTCCTCTGCGATGGGCTGTTTTATCCTTTGTAAAGCATCCGACGTCAAGAAAAATGAAGAGATGACCAGGTCGTCAGCCTTCACAGTACCCAGCTGTATGGCAAAATTAGGGTTAGACGAGGATTCCACTTTCAAAGAACTCATCGTGGGGAAAATGGACAATAGGAGGCTGGTGGGGTTTGAGAACTTCTCTCTGCCATACTGGTTCAATGGAAAGCTTTGCTTCTCCTCTAGCAATCTCTGCAACTCCTTGAAGAAACTGTGCTGCCCCTCGCCCGTCAAACAGACTATGGCTGAAACTTGCACCCACAACAACGCCCCTGCATTTGAAGCGTGTTACCTATTATTTTCATGATAAAAGTCAGTTAAAACATTAGTGTAATGACTCGATAATTTATGTGAATAAATCTTCTATTTTTACCATTGTAGGTAATTATGGAATAGAGATTATTATTTTTCTTGAAAATGATTTGAATATTATTAATTCAAAAGTTGAGTATAAATTGAGTAATTACACATAGTAACTTTCTGTGAGGAAGTTATTCTCTTTTCTTGCCAGATTAAAAAAAAAAAAAAAACAGTTGCTAACAAGTAAGGGGAAAACCCTAATTGCTTTTCCTCTTTCCATAGAAAAAGGGAAAAAGGAAAAGACCCAGGTTGTTAAGTAACAAACGGGAAAAAGGAAGGCACTGAAGGAGAAAAGAGAGTGCTAAGTCTGGTAAGGACCAGATAGCACTAGCACAAGTGGTGCATTATTTTTGCTGAAGACAGTGGTCTGGCAAATGAGCCTGGGTGGAGATTCAGTCTGGATGACTAATCTCGTGGTTGGGAGGAGAACAAGAAACAGATTAATTTTCTCTATTCTGGAGAAGCACATAAGACTATAAGCGTAGCAGTACAGGTAAGTACAGCTACAGTTTCATATTTTGAGACGCTTCTATGTTCTTAAAAATATTATCTAGACTGTAAGTTAAGATATAGGGTATCGTGATAAATAATTTTAGCATGTCAGAAAGGAAATAAGTATATGCTGCCCAGGACAAAGAAAACAAATTAGATGCAATAGATTTAATCATTAAATGAAACCTGAGTGGAGGACTGTATGGATTCGGTCGGTTTCAGCATTTAATCGAATTCAAAAAGAAAACAACCTTCATAAATTCACACCAAATATTGAAGGGAATACCTATTAAGGAAGCAAAAAGGAGTCATTAAATGCATAACAGTGATGAAATAAGTAAATAAAGGAAATGACAACAGACGAATTGAGTAGCACAATACCATATAATGACAAGATTTGGTGGGAACTATGTGTGTATGATTCTCCACACAGTAGTCGAGCCAACCGAGATATTACACGATGAAATAGATATTATACTTTTCTCTGCGAAAAGGAAAGACAGAGTATCCACATACATTGTCAAATGATCCATAGCAACGAAAAAATATATTTATAAACCTCGTAAAGGGACAAGGTTACTCAAATGTAAAAACAGTGAAAGCTATGAGGTTACAGACATTTAGAAAACCCTGAAAAGATTCTGGATAAACCATGTATGGAAATCATGTAAACGTTAAAGTTAAAACTGCCTGTAAAAGAGAAATTCGTGTCCAGTAAACTATGTATACATTCTGTAGCGAAACCATAAAGGCTTCCATAACAACGTTTAAAGAAATGAAACAACCTGTCAAGACCAAAAACATAAGAACAGTAACAGTAAAAGAAGTAACCACAGTCTCTGGGCGCCGAACCCATCAAGGGTAGCAACCGGACAGTATATGCACAAGCAATATCAGAACGAATAAAGAATATACATTCGAGTTACAGTGAGTAACCATGCCAATATTTATAGATTAACTCTAAGCATTGTAACGGTAATTCAAATATACCCTACTTCCAGAGCAAAAATCATGCAATAAATAGTGGAATAATAACCCTTGCCGGGTCTTAACAGAGACGAGAAGGTAAATAAAGAATCTCAGTGTTTATATATAAAAGGAGGAACCCAGAAATTCCATATACACTCGGAACAGAGCTATATTCATATTTTATAAATCAACAGTGAGAAAAACATTCATACATATGCTAAATGTTGAAAGGCGCAAGCGGGCTGGGTCATAAATACAGCAGTTCGCCAAATAAACCTTCCTTACAGTATCAACAAGAAAACTACTAACCAGAAGTTTAAATATCTAGACAAATACATTTAGTGCATAGCAATATAACATTAGGAGTCCCGATCAAGGCGCGAAAGTATCGCAGCAGCCTTGAGGACCTATAAGGGCAGAATCCTGGCTTCGAGCTATGGATGGCGCCCTCAGCTAAGCGGAGCCATAATGATTCATGCTTTCCAACAGAAAGCAGTAAAAATCACCTGAAATTAAGGATAAAGAAATTAACACTCGCTTCCGGCATCACCTCATATATTTAAATCCTACGCTAGGGGTCACAGTGCTTACCTGTGAGACAGTTCCTCGGTGGTGATGGTACTGTAATCCCCGGCCGCGGCGTAGCTCATTGAACCCTGACAAATAACCAATATGAATGAGAAAACAATTTTCGGAAACAAATTATACAGAACCCTGTAAATTCTTTTATCAAAATATTAGAACGGAAATGGGACTACCTGTGTATGAGCTAGGTTCAGGGCGGACCGCCGAGAGTTTTCATCACCTTCTGAGCACAAAGGCATACCCAGAACTTCAACATTGAAACCTGTGGCGAACGTCTGAAGGTGGATGGCCATAGTCGACTGTAGGAGGACAGAACCTCAGAAGACAACTTCCCCGACATATAAACTGCATAAACCCTAAAAGCTACCGTATAGTTGGCAAGCGAACCATCACCGTTCGATCGAGGATTTGGGATCACCGCCGTTAATCTCATCAGTAATCCTGAGGAGATCGAGACGTTGTCTGCAGCATTAATTTCCTCTACCAACTTCTGAGATTGATATCCGGATTGGGGTGGAATAATTCGAGGCAGGTCCAGCTGTCCTCCTCTCCGCTAATGAGCATTAACAATTCAGTATGCGTTACGAGTACGTTGGCTGTGTAGGGGTCCTGGACACCATCGAATCCTACGCCGAAGGTGGTGAATGTTAAATGGCAATGTATATATATTAACTCCGCTATGGTTCATAGTTGGTATGGTAACACCATGTATATATATTTAGTAAATACTACTATGAAGGAGGGGTTCAACAATATACCCATTCACTATGTGTAAAATCAATAAATAAATAAAAAAAAAATTGTTTCCGATGCTATAATTATGTACTTGTATTTTGGATTGTGACATGTGGTATCAGAGCCCAGTTACAGAACTAAGGCCTCTGGGTAAGATAGAAATGACATGTAGAGACATGGTATAAAATATAAAAACATTTAGTAGTATGGTAAGATCTTCCTCATCATTACCCTTTCAATTTTTTTTTTATGATGAAGTACAGGATCAGGAGTTTCGGAAACTACAGCATGAGGAGAGCAGATAATACAACTCGACGACCTGTGATGGGACAGGGAGCACCTGGCCCTGAAAATAATCCTGAACTGTGGGTACAACTTGGGGAAGAGGCCAGAGTTACAAATCAAGCCATTCTGGAAACAGTACAGGAGCTTAAGAATGAGATGGCTAGACTACAGGAAGACAATGCTCGACTAACGATGGAACAAGAAAGAATTCTGAAAAGTTTGTCCGACAGACAGAATCAACCACTAGTTAATCCTAGCATGGAGCAGTAGAGGATGTCCGAAGAACAGAACCACCATATACCCCCTGAAAGATCGGAGGAGCAGGAGGAACGTTCCGATAATGTATTTGAACAACAAACTTCGAAAAGACAAAGGGTGGAACTGCAAGGGGAATTCCGCAAAATTAAACCACCACATTTTGACGGAGAACAAGAAGAAGCAGCTGAAGCATGGTTAATCAACATGAACAAGTATTTTCAGCTCTATGAATATGACCACAATCTTAAGGCACGATTGGCTATTTTTCAACTACAGGGAAAGGCCACCTTATGGTGGGAGGAAGTGAAGATCGTAAAAGGAGTTACTGAGCAGACCATTACTTGGGATAACTTTCAAAGATATTTTAAGGAGAGGTATTTAACTGAATGCTTCTACGATGAAAAGGCAAGAGAGTTCCATGATTTACGATTGGGGCAACAGACTATGGACAAATTCATCACCCTTTTTACTTCCTTACTCCGTTATGTGCCATATATAAGGGAGGAAAAAGCAAAGGTACAGCGATTTGTTAGCAGCTTACCGCCATATATGCGGGAGAGAATTGAATTTGACAATCCAAAATCAATGGACGAGGTAATCCGTAACGCCAGAATCTGTTATCAACAAAGCAAACAAAAAGGGGAAGCTGCTGGCAGAAAATGGAATGAGAAAAAGAGCTTTAAGTCAATCGAAAACAACAAAGGAAATCGCAGCAGTGGAAGTAAGGGGAATGGCAAAGGACTAAACAGCAGAACTACAGCAAGAACTACGTCGAAATTTAGGCCTACAAATGAGTCCAAAGTCAGCAAACAGCATGCACGGTTGGACAGTGATGGGGTAGTAAGACCCCCAGTGCAATGCTGGGGTTGTGGGGGACCCCATTACATTAAAAACTGTCCACAGCGAAAGGGGACTGAACAGTTATCCCAAATTCACGAAGCCTCAACAGTCGGCGAACTAGGACGCAGTGTACCCAGGATTAATGTGGCTTTGGAAGACCGGGAGGTAGAATACCAGCCAACCATGGTCGAATTCGAAGGTAAGATCTCAAACCTTACTATAGCTGTTTTAATTGACACCGGGGCTACACTAAGTTATGTAAGCCCAAAAGTGGTGGAACGTTGTAATTTACAATCTGTTAAATTTAAAAACCCATGGCTGGTACAATTAGCTACAGGAGCCAAAAGACGAGTGATAGCCAAAGTTAATGACTGCTCCTTCACTATAGCAGGACAGCCAGTAATGGCTGACTTAAACGTGCTTCCCCTTGGCTCCTATGATATTCTAATTGGTATGGACTGGCTGGAAAAGCACTGGTCATTAGTTGATTGTAAAACCAAGATTATCTACTTTAGAGATCACCAGGGAACCAGAAAAGAAATGCAAGGAATTAAAAGACCTATGCAGGTTCGACCAATAACCGCAACCCAACTAGTAAAATGTATACGGAAAGGGTGCCAGGTCTATGCCATCCAGGTGGGTTATGCAGATTCTAAGGATAAAACAGCTATTCTGAACAATATCCCTGTAATCCAAGAATTCACAGATGTGTTCCCGGAAAAAATTCGTGGATTACCGCCAAAAAGAAACATAGACTTTACCATTGAGTTGGTAGCGGGAGCAGCACTAGTGTCACGGGCACCCTATAGAATGAGCATACCCGAACTGACAGAATTAAAAATGTAGTTGCAGGAATTACTAGATAAAAATTACATACGTCCTAGTGTGTCCCCATGGGGAGCCCCAGTACTATTTGTCAAGAAAAAGGACGGAACCCTCCGGATGTGCATTGATTACCGACAGTTAAATAAGTTGACCATCAAGAATAAATATCCTTTACCTCGGACCGATGAACTATTTGATCAAGTGAAAGGTGCGACGGTGTTCTCTAAGATTGATCTGCGATCAGGCTACCATCAGATCCGAATTAAAGAAGAAGATATCGCTAAAACAACTTTTAGAACAAGGTATGGTCATTACGAATTTGTTGTCTTGTCGTTCAGACTAACCAATGCCCCTACAACTTTCATGTGTTTAATGAACAACATCTTCCATCGTTATCTAGACAGATTTGTGTTGATATTTATTGATGATATATTAATATATTCTCGCACCATAGAAGAACATCATGAACATCTCCGAATGGTGTTGCAGACCCTTCGAGAACATCAACTATACGCTAAGTTTAGTAAGTGTGATTCTTTAAAGAAGAAATCCAATATTTGGGTCATGTAATTACAAAGGATGGGATCGCAGTGGACCCAGAGAAGCTAAAGGCCATAATGGAGTGGCCTGTACCAAAAGATGTGGCAGATGTTCGATCCTTCATGGGATTGGCTGGATATTATAGGAGGTTTGTGGAAGGATTTTCTAAAGTAGCTTTTCCCACTACTTCATTACAGAAAAAGGGAAAAGCATTTCATTGGACCCCAAGCTACCAGAAAAGTTTTGAACAATTGAAACACCTACTCACCATAGCACCTATTTTGAGTATAGCCGATCTTGATAAGGATTATGTGGTATGTATGGACGCAAGCAAAGAGGGAGTAGGTGGAGTTTTAATGCAAGAAGGCAAAGTGATTGCATACGAGTCTCGAAAATTAAAGGAGCATGAACAGAAATAGTCTGCTTATGATTTGGAGTTGGTTGCCGTCATACATGCCTTAAAAATGTGGTGGCATTATCTTGTGGGCAGGAAATTCTTGCTGCTCACCGACCATCATAGTTTAACCAACTATTTCAGCCAGCCCACTTTAAATGCTAGACAAGCACGGTGGGTGGACTTCTTAAGCGGCTTTGATTTTGAGATAAAACATCTACAAGGAAAAGAAAACCGAGTGGCAGATGCCTTAAGTCGGAAAATACAACATTTGTATGAAATTTCCATTAGTGGATGGAAGAGTCCCTTTTTGGAGATGATAAAGGAAGCTTCAGACCAAGATACTGAGTATCAGCAACTAAAACTGCAAATACAGCAATCCGCCAACGAGAAAAGCCAACAAGAATATGAGTTAGATGATGTTGGGATAATATATTTCAAGCAAAGGTTATATGTACCCAACCAAAAAAGAATTAAAAATATGATTATGGATGAATTCCATATCAGTCATTATGCGGGTCACCCGGGGTACCAGAAAATGATTACTGCAATCCGAAAAGATTACTTTTGGCCGGGAATGAAGAAGAGCATTGCTGAGTACTTGGCACGATGTTTAGAGTGCCAGCAGATTAAAGCGGAACACCAGCATCCAGCAGGATTGTTACAACCATTACCTATTCCAGAATGGAAATGGGAGATCATTTCCATGGATTTTATCACAGGATTACCTAAGACAAAAAGAAACAATGATTCCATTATGGTGGTAGTAGACAAGTTGAGTAAAGCTGCACATTTTATACCTGTACAATCCACGTATAAAGCTACACAGATTGCTCATATTTTTATGCAGAATGTGTTCAAGTTACATGGACTTCCAAAAACGATAATTTCCGATCGTGATGTGAAGTTCACATCAGCTTTTTGGAAAACACTATTTGTTGATTTAGGAACCCAGTTAAACTTCAGCACAGCATACCATCCTCAGACTGATGGACAAATGGAACGATTGAACCAAGTGGTGGAGGACATGTTAAGGGCTTATGTCATGCAGCAACCTACACTGTGGGAAGAGTATTTACATCTGGTGGAATTCGCGTATAACAATGGGTATCACACCTCGATGCAAATGAGTCCATTTGAGGTCATGTATGGCCGAAAATGCCGTACACCCTCCAACTGGGGAGGACCCGAAGATAGACTGAGTCTAGGACCTGAGATGCTTAAGGAAATGGAAGATATGGTGAAAAGGGTGCGCGTTCATTTGAAAGCTGCTCAAGATAGACAGAAAAATTTTGCTGATCGGAAAAGAAGGTTCAAAGAGTACCAAGTTGGGGACCATGTTTATATCAGAATTCAGGCCAAAAGAAGTACCTTACAGTGGAGTGGGTGTGCCAAATTGGCACCCCGATACTGTGGACCCTTCCAAGTCTTGGCCAGGATTGGACCAGTGGCTTACCAACTTGCCCTGCCAAGTCACATTCGGGTCCACAATGTGTTCCATGTTTCAGTACTAAAGAAATATGTCTATGACCCTAAGCATGTTATCCGATGGCAGGATATTCAGGTGGGAGTTACTGTTACAATAAAACTTGATAAAGAAGTAGTTCTGAAGGAAAACTAACTTAAGAAATTGTGCAATGCAGGTCGAACCGGAAGGAGAGGTTCTGGTCGAACCACTGAGCATCCTCGATCGGAGAGAAGTGCAGCTGCAGAAACGAGTTATTACCCAAGTTAAGATACAATGGCGACATTTTGGACCTGAGGAGGCCACTTGGGAAGATGAAGAATTAATGAAAAGAACTTATCCAGCTCTGTTCATGGCTGAAAGACACCGAGACGGTGTCCAATCTCAAGGGGAGGAGATGTAATGACCGGATAATTTATGTGAATAAATCTTTTGTTTTTACCATTGTAGGTAAATATGGAACAGAGATTATTATTTTTCTTGAAAATGATTTGAATATTATTAATTCAAAAGTTGAGTATAAATTGAGTAATTACACATAGTAACTTTGTGTGAGGAAGTTATTCTCTTTTCTTACCAGATAAAAAAAGAAAAGAAACAGTTGCTAACAAGTAAGGGGAAAACCCTAACTGCTTTTCCTCTTTCCATAGAAAAAGGGAAAAAGGAAAAGACCCGGGTTGTTAAGGAACAAACGGGAAAATGGAAGGCACTGAAGGAGAAAAGAGAGTGCTAAGTCTGGTAAGGACCAGATAGCACAGGCACAAGTGGTGCATTATTTTTACTGAAGACAGTGGTCTGGCAAATGAGCTTGGGGGGAGATTCAGTCTGGATGACTAATCTCGTGGTTGGGAGGAGAACAAGCAATAGATTAATTTTCTCTATTCTGGAGAAGCACAGAAGACTATAAGCATAGCAGTACAAGTAAGTACAGCTACAGTTTCATATTTTGAGACACTTCTATGTTCTTAAAAATATTATCTAGACTGTAAGTTAAGATATAGGGTATCCTGATAAATAATTTTAGCATGTCAGAAAGGAAATAAGTATATGCTGCCTAGGATGAAGAAAAAAAATTAGATGCAATAGATTTAATCATTAAATGAAACCTGAGTGGAGGACTGTATGGATTCGGTCGGTTTCAGCATTTAATCGAATTCAAAAAGAAAACAACCTTCATAAATTCACACCAAATATTGAAGGGAATACCTATTAAGGAAGCAGAAAGGAGTCATTAAATGCATAACAGTGATGAAATAAGTAAATAAAGGAAATGACAACAGACGAATTGAGTAGCACAATACCATATAATGACAAGATTTTGTGGGACATATGTGTGTATGATTCTCCACACAGTAGTCGAGCCAACCGAGATATTACACGATGAAATAGATATTATACTTTTCTCTGCGAAAAGGAAAGACAAAGTATCCACATACATTGTCAAATGATCCATAGCAACGAACAAATCTATTTATAAACCTCGTAAAGGGACAAGGTTACTCGAATGTAAAAAAAGTGAAAGCTATGAGGTTACAGACATTTAGAAAACCCTGAAAAGATTTCGGATAAACCATGTATGGAAATCATGTAAATGTTAAAGTTAAAACTGTCTGTAAAAGAGAAATTCATGTCCAGTAAACTATGTATACATTCTGTAGCGAAACCATAAAGGCTTCCATAACAGCGTTTAAAGAAATGAAACAATCTGTCAAGACCAAAAACATAACAACAGTAACAGTAAAAGAAGTAACCACAGTCTCCGGGCGCCGATCCCATCAAGGGTAGCAACCGGACAGTATATGCACAAGCAATATCAGAACGAATAAAGAATATACATTCCAGTTACAGTGAGTAACCATGCCAATATTTATAGATTAACTCTAAGCATTGTAACAGCAATTCAAATATACCCTACTTCCAGAGCAAAAATCATGCAATAAATAGTGTATTAAATAACCCTTGTCGGGTCTTAACAGAGACGAGAAGGTAAATAAAGAATCTCAGTGTTTATACATAAAAGGAGGAACCCAGAAATTCCATATACGCTCGAAACAGGGCTATATTCATATTGTATAAATCAACAGCGAGAAAAACATTCATACATATGCTAAATGTTGAAAGGCGCAACCAGGCTGGGTCATAAATACAGCAGTTCGCCAAATAAACCTTCCTTACAGTATCAACAAGAAAACTACTAACCAAAAGTTTAAATATCTAGACAAATACATTTAGTGCATAGCAATATAACATTAGGAGTCTTGTTCAAGGCGCGAAAGTATCGCAGCAGCCTTGAGGACCTATAAGGGCAGAATCCTGGCTTCGAGCTATGGATGGCTCCCTCAGCTAAGCGGAGCCATAATGATTCATGCTTTCCAACAGAAAGCAGTAAAAATCACCTGACAGTAACGATAAATAAATTAACACTCGCTTCCGGCATCACCTTATATATTTAAATCCTACGCTAGGGGTCACAGTGCTTACCTGTGAGAGAGTTGCTCGTTGGTGATGGTACTGTAATCCCCGGCCGCGGCGTAGCTCATTGAACCCTGACAAATAACCAATATGGATGAGCAAACAATTTTCCGAAACAAATTCTACACAACCCTGTAAATTCTTTTATCAAAATATTAGAACGGAAATGGGACTACCTGTGTATGAGCTGCGTTCAGGGCGGAGCGCCGAGAGTTTTCATCACCTTCTGAGCACAAAGGCATACCCAGAACTTCAACATTGAAACCTGTGGCGAACGTCTGAAGGCGGATGACCATAGTCGACTGTAGGAGGATAGAACCTCGGAAGACAACTTCCCCGATAACATATAAACACCATAAACCCTAAAAGCTACCGTATAGTTGGAAAGCGAACCATCCCCGTTCGATCGAGGATTTGGGATCACCGCCGTTAATCTCATCAGTAATCCCGAGGAGATCGAGACCTTGTCTGCAACATTAATTTCCTTTACCAACTTCTGAGATCGATATCTGGATCGGGGTGGAATAATTCGAGGCAGGTCCAGCTGTCCTCCTCTCCGCTAATGAGCATAAAAAATTCAGTATGCGTTAGGAGTACGTTGGCTGCGTAGGGGTGCTGGACACCATCGAATCCTATGCCGAAGGTGGTGAATGTTAAATGGAAATGTATATATATTAACTCCGCTATGGTTCATAGTTGGTATGGTAACACCATGTATATATATATTTAGTAAATACTACTATGAACGAGGGGTTCAACAATATACCCATTCACTATGTGTAAAATCAATAAATAAATAAATAAAAATTTGTTTCCGGTGCTAAAATTATGTACTTGTATTTTGGGTTGTGACAGTTAGGGTGAATGACAAATGAACACACAAAAGTACGAGGAATGAAGTTTACCTGAAAAATGAGAGCGGGGACATCCTCGACCTCAGCAAAGTGATGGAGCAGAGGGGCGAAGGAGGGTTTCAGGTCTTCCAGTATACCCAACTTTGAAAGAGTGTTGTCCGTCGCGGCTTCAACAAAGAGGGCACCCTCTCCCGTGCACTCTACTTGGAATTTTTGGCCATCTTGGGTTCTCGTTACCTTGCCTACAAGTGGGTAATACTAAGCCAATACCTCTGATAGTGAATCCTGAATACTTTTAAGCATTAAATGTAATTCTCAAGAGGATCTGGCACTCAAGAGGATCTGGCACTACTACATAAAGGGGGTTTTAAGACAATATTTGAGACAAATTTTTAGTAAATTGTCTTAACTTGAGACAAAAAAAAACTTGAATATTGTCTTAAATATTGTCTTTAAGCTGGTGTCTCAAAAATTATTGTCTTAAATATTATTGTCTGAAAAAATTGTCTCTATAAAAACAATATATGACAGAAGCATTTCTTGAGACAATTTCATTTTTGTTTCTCTTGAGACAATTTCATTTGTCTCTCTAGAGACAACACTCTCATTAGAGACAATATGTCTTTAATACTAGATATTGTCTCTCTAGAGACAATAATTTTTTTATTTAAAGATCACTTTTGTCTCTCTAGAAACAATATAAAACAATGAATCTAGAAATACCTCACCATTGAAATAAATAGATATAAAGAACATTTAATTAAAAATAAACTACAAAACTGTTGATTAATTCATGTTAGGGCACAGTGGAATCGACGAATAATCGAACCACCAATCTCCTGCTTGTAAGCAGGTGCTCTTCCATTGAGCTAGCACACTTTAAAGAATTACTTGAAGAGTTATGAAAATCCTAAAAACTACATTTATAGCCATTGATTTAAAAAAAAAATTCTCACACATGATCTATAATATTTATAAAAACTATAATCACACAGACCATATTTTTAACTTACTAAAACTTGCAATTTCCCCAAAAGGTGCAAAGAGAGGTGGATTATATCTCTGGCAAAAAATTTCAAAATATTATATTAGCATACCCATGGGATAGCTCCAATCCCGAGGGAGAAAGAGACAATGTAAACCAGTAAAAAGAAAGCACAAATACAATTATACAAAACTTCAACATAACAAAGACATAAATGTAATAATGCAAACTTCAATAAGTGATTTACCAGCTGAACATGGAGCTTACCAACAAAATTGTGACTTCCAAAATACTGGTGAATGTTACAAGATGTGACTCTCCCGCTAGGTGGTTCTGGATGATGCCAGGTTACACCAAGAACTCATCTTTAGCATTTCAATCTTCCAGATATTATTATAGAATCAAACGTATGTTAAAGTCCATTTTCTAATCAGTTGATGAGCATCTATTATGATTTTATTCATCATTCTATTAATAGAGAGATAGCATCGTGAGAGTTTGATTACTTTTGAATAAAAGGCAAGGCCAACTAGGAAAAGACAAACAACCATCCCTACAGAGGAGTTCTGTTGAAATCATTAAAAATTTACGTGAGATCTTTAAACTGAAAAACACTCGTCATGTCATATCTAAAAAATTTGAATTGACTGACTTAAAAGATCCTCTTCTAAATAGGTTGTTTACTCACCATAACAAGGAGACGTCTACCAGCTTTGTCAATCAGCACAACACTAACAGCAGTCATAACAACCTATACATAAAAATTCCAACAGCTTTCACATGATTAAGATGAGGAACAATAAACCTTTTATTATAGTGCAACATTCCTAGCATTCATTGCAATTAGTAGGGCCCCAGGATCAGAAAGCAACCTGAACAACACCAGGTCCAAGGGTTGCAACATTACCAGATGAAATTCCTATTTTAAATGATAAAACATTGAAAGAAATACCAATTTTCTTAGGCAAATGTGTGATAGACAATAAGAATTAAAATCAAAAGAAGGGCCATAAAGATCACATGAATGATCGGAGTCCTCAGTTAAAAATTAAAACCCTCTAATTATGAAAGGCTATAAAGCTACAAACAAGACTCCCTGTGTTCAAATCCCATCCAAATTAGAAGTCCATGATGCCAATATGTATTTTGCAATTACATCATGTTTTTACCAATAGAGCAATATGAATCTAGATCACAAGTACCATACTTTCTAACAGGAAGTATATGGTAAACTCACCAGCAGACTTAAAAATGGAACTGTTGTAAAACATAATACCATTGATTCTACTCAACTGTTGTAAAAGAAGCATCCCTATCCCAATATGCATATAATAAGTACAACGCAAGGATACTTTATTTTCGTAATCATATTCTTGCCAAGTAAGCAATAAAATAGCAACCAGTTTATGTAAAGTCACCAGCACACACAAAATCATCTTAGTCATGATGATGAACCACATTGTGTGATTCAAAATGCGTCAACCAGAAATTTATCTATGTGATTTACCCGATTTTTTTTTTTTATAAACATTATGAATCGCAGAAGTTTGCACTTATAAAAATCATATAAGTCTATCATATTCCTAACTATGCAAACATATGACTTACAGTCGGAGGCATTGCATATTTTCATTCAAAGATATTGGAAAACTATATTCTGGGTTGTTGATTTACTCTCTCCACTGTACTCTAAAAGGAAAAAATATTCAAATTAGTGAAAAAAATGACCTTGATGGGAAATCCATATACATTGTTGGAAATTTTTATGCAAAACATTCAGACTGCACACTGAAAAAGACTAAAAACCAAACAAGATAAAATTCCATTGGAACAGTATCAGATATCCATGACTCAGCAACTACACGTGACTAATAAGAAATTAGTCAAGAAGGGTACAATAGAAACATATATGAATTTGATATGGAAAATCATAAAAATGCAATTGTTCCGAAATCTTACCCTGATTCCAACAGCTTCTAGGGTACCATCAACCTGACTGCCTCTAAGAGCTTGCAATGAGGCTTCAAAATCTTCATTACCAATTTTAGCCTGCACTCATAAGAACATTAAATTTGATATTAAGATTTCATATAGCGTGACATATGGTGACAGGGTTAACATGGTTAACACCAACTCAGTTAATTGACAAGCATAATGTTCATTATCAAAAACTTACCATACATCTTCGAGATTTCGGGATAAAAAATAACCCTGGAAACAAAAGAGCACAAGGAACTACACCTTCACAAACACAAAATAATGGGCAAATAAACATTTCTCCAATGCCTCAAATCTAATCAACACGGAAAGTGTAGGCTCTGGAATAAAAGCAAGGTTCCCACTTGGAAAGAAGATCAAATAGAGAGAAAAAAACATAGAGGAAATATGATTTTAAATAGTTATCAATTAGAATGCAAAGAGTGTTGAGAAACTTGGGAAAATGAGAGGCATAATAACATCTGGGATGCATAGCTGAGTGAGGACGACCAATCACTGCTTAAAGCAGTTTACAACGTTCATCTAAATTGGCACTTCAACTGTAAATTCATATCTATTAACAAGAAACCTTCCCTTCATTCAAGTAAAAGTAATCTCCAACATCCAACACAACCGAAAATGGAACTTGCTTGCAATGGCTAGAGCCCTCCAATCAACGAACAACCCAAATAGATATGCCAACATGATACCAATTGTCACAGAAAGCTCTTGCAAGATAGCCACTTAGTCATTTTTGCTTAAGATCTTCAATTCTCTAGAAACATGTGTGATTTTAGTGAAGTTATGACAATTGTGTTTTTGTCACCTTGATTATGAAGATATTAGACCTATTTCATCTTATGGAATCATTTGACACTAACAAAAGAAAAGCGACACAGGTAATACATGTCATAATTATTGGATCTCTAGGCATAAATATCTACAAGAGAAATAATTTCACAGCCGAATAGGCTCATTGTACAAAGGTTTTTGTTTGAGCACATTCATTGCTCATTAATCCTATTCCTTCCTCCCCATCAAGCAAAGTAAAGGAGGCATGAAGGACATTGTGTTGTCATAATTATTGGATCTCTGGGCATAAATATCTACAAGAGAAATAATTTCACAGCCGAATAGGCTCATTGTACAAAGGTTTTTGTTTGAGCACATTCATTGCTCATTAATCCCATTCCTTCCTCCCCATCAAGCAAAGTAAAGGAGGCATGAAGGACATTGTGTTTTCCTCTATCATTTTGTACCTTCAAGAAGTGAAAGCGTGAAAGCTTTTGATCGGGGTATTTTATTATCAGAACTGAGATTCTGCTGAAATCACCTCAGTAAACTCAGACCTTGGATCTATCAAGAAAAAAAATGGTTCTCCTAAAAGACCTGAAGCTATCTTGTGTAGTAAATTTTTTTTTGGATACTCAACATCATTCATGACCTTTTACAAGGTGTAGAAGCTTTTGCAAAATTATGACAGTATTGCAGTCTTGTTCACAATCAAAGTTGTGAACAATATAGTCAAATAACTTATCCTTTGAAGAATTATCTATTATGAAGAATCTACAGGGATCTTCAGTTATAAACAAAATTTTTGCAGCAATTTGGATAAGAGTTGCAACACACTTGAAGATTCCATGTTGAAGAACAATTAAGATGAAGGAAGTTCATGGCACTGTGGAACAGTCTCTTTT
>APFE030940599.1:0-30159 GCA_000404065.3 Pinus taeda
CGCCTCCGCACTTCCGCAGCTGCAGCACTCGAGAGATCACCCTTCACAGATTCGCTTTCCACTTCACTTTCATATTGATCGAGCTTTTGAAACAATAACCCAATATTTCAGATCTTAAGATATTCAACCCAAAAGCATACCCAAGCCAAATGATCTCCTTTGCTTTATATAGGCAAGCTCTTCCTCAAATCATGGACCAATACCACGGGCCAAAACCATAACAAACCAATACCATCAACTCAATACTAGGGATCAACACGTCTGTCGAGATGCCATGGTCCAAAAACCATAGGTTCAAATTCCAAGGACTAACTACCATGGACCAAAGGGTAAGTTTTCCCACATGAAATAAACTTTTCTCTGCATAAAATTCCGTGAACTTTTCTCCTGTGTACTTCTTAATTCTCATCATATTGAGAGCCATGCCATGGGTGTTGCCATAAATTACAACATCTGTAACATATAGCCATACCAGAAACATAATGCCAACACCATCCAATTCTGTTTCTTCTGTAAGTTGTCTCCTCCAGAAGCCAGTATGGTGATATTCCCCAAGAATCATCACTATAAAGTGAATTTCAGTTTCCCTTTCTTCTAAGTATCATTTAAGTACAACTAATTCACTAGTCATCCCATTCTTCCATATATAATGAAATTGGTTTTGCAGGTTTGCATATTTGTTGGAATTCCCACTTTTCGAATAGGTCATTTTGGTCCAAATCTGTCCCAGGTCATTTTTACACAGTCACTATTGTATACCTATCCTCCTCTCCTTTCTTTATGGGAGATGGTACCAACCAAATTGATTGATAAGTTAGACTATGTCTATCTCATGTCATATCCTTCCGAATAGTAACCTTAATCATCTTTGAAGTGGTGTAATTATAACATCCAAAAAAATTTACATAGTCAGAATTATTCTCCACCTAGGATACTTAGGGAACATGGGAGTTTATTTAAATAGCTTTGGTTTCCTTAGATGGACTAATCAAAATAACTTCTTTGACGATATAAATAGAATAAACTATCTTAGGCTAAATTCTTTACCAGTGAATTTAAACAACAACAGTTAGATACATTAGATAGCTTAGGTGGTGATGATCCATTGAGTTTCACCATATTCATTGAATCTAAGAAGTATATGGAGTCGTTTTAGATAAGTATGAGGGATGATCCATGACCAATTGGCAAATTATTTGTTTTTAGGTGTAAAAGTTATAAGATTTAAATATCTTCAACATGTTAGAGGTCAAGGTTAAGCACTGAATCCACGCAAATAACAACTGGGTATCTATATGGATGGATTTGGGAACCAAACCCATTGTACAATTCAATATGTTTTACATATGGTACAACAATTGGCCTGTTTTTATTTGATCAAACTATCAATGTCCAGAGGAGATTATTTATGCATCATGATATTTCTTTCATGAAAAACAACACAACATTCAAAGAACATGGGAGTTTATTTTAAATAGGTTTAGGTTTAAAAACAGAACCTTGCATACTCTATTTCCAATAAAAACTATTGATGGAAAACTGCCTTTGGCTTTAGCTTCCCTATACCTATCCTCCTCTCATAGAAATGAAATTTATACCTATCCTCCTCTCCTCTATCTATTGAAGATGATCAACCATTAGAGTTTGAGAGTTATTTGGGCCTGAATCCACGCAAACAACAACTGGGTATCTATATGGATGGATTTGGGAACCAAACCCATTGTACAATTCAGTATGTTTTACATAAGGTACAACAATTGACCTACTTGTATTTGATCAAACTATCAATTTCCAAAGGAGCTTATTTATTCATGATGATATTGCTTTCATGAAAAGCAACACAACATTCAAAGAACATGTGTGTTTATTTAAATAGGTTTAGGTTTAGAAACAAAACCTTGCATACTCTATTTCCAATAAGAACTATTGATGGAAAACTTCCTTTGGATTCAACTTCCCTATACCTATCCTCCTCTCATAGAAAAGAAATTTATACCTATCCTCCTCTCCTCTATTTATTGGAGATGATCAACCATTAGAGTTTGAGAGTTATTTGGGTTTGTGTCTGTTCTTTCGGAGAACTAGATAGAATTTTGTCCAAATATGTCCCAGGTCATTTTTACACAGTCACTATTGTAAATATTTTATGGACTTCTAAATGCTTTACTAGCTTCACAAATAATATGGGAATGTTTAACTAGGGATCAAAGGAAATGAGGACCTATGGGCTAATATTTGTACTGATTTGAGCATGGTTTCATCAATACTTTACAATATAATATGATTGAATTATTGCTAAATTGTCACTCTCCTCTTATTCTTCATAATTATTCTTTGTTTGTAAATTTCAGATATCAACGAGAAGAAGCAAGAATTGAAGCTTGGATAAATCTGGAGACTTCAAAAGCTGAAGTTGAAACCAAAAAAATTGAGGTATAAGGAGTGTGCCTATAAATATTTATACACATTTCTATGTTAAAATAATCAATGATGTTTCATCCAGGCACCATCTTTGTTTTCTACATAAAAATTGGCAAATTGTCTTGGATAACTTAATAATTAGATTTTAGAGTACATAAATTTGAAACACCAAGCATTTGGCATGAATCTTACTTCTACTGAAAAGGAAATGTTGGTATGCATTGAATGACATTTTTCCACTCTTAATTTCATGGAGACTATAGCATTGAGAACATATTTGCAGCTTAGGTTTCAACCTTAATAGGATTTTTTCATACGAAACATTTCTAGCATGCATAGGTTTCTAAAATTTTCAATTTATAGTATTAAGAATGTTATGTCTGTCTGATTGTTTCTAACATGCATAGGTTTCTGAAATTGTCAATTTATAGTTTAAATATGTTTGAAAAAGAATGATCATATGGAAGTTGTTGTCATAAATCTCTTCATTTTTATGTTTACAAGCCTAGATAACCACTCAATTACAAACAAATTGAACATGCTTCCGGCCCTTTAGTTCATAAATTTTCATCTAGTGTTATAGGAATGTAATGAATGTTAAAAATCTTACGTGAAGAAAACCACATTTTTGAGTTTGTTTTTGTATAGTAGTTATTTTGTTATCTCTACTTTCAGAAAATGACAACTAACCTTACTGAGAATGCTACTTTTTCAATGCTATCTGGATCAACTCACATTCAACCATACCTACAAATTGTTGAACTTGAACCCATACAATCAATGCAAAATTCAACTCCATGATATCGCACTGCCATCTCTGATGCACACATATGAAGCACCTTATGCTTCCAACAGATTTCAATGAACTCATAGCAACAGGCTTGCTACAAAAGGGTTATATTGCAAATGTTAAAAGTCGGACTACTTCAACTTTTAGTCCATCAATGTAAGTTTGTTATAAATTTCTTATTTCAACTTTAACATTTTTATCGATAGCACTTCCGACTCTAACAATTATTCCTATGAAACTCATTTGTCTTGTAGGTCTATAAAGCTAATAGACTTCGATATTTCTGCTTCATCTACACCCTTAATTGGTAATCCAAAAAATATGAGTATCTCGATCACATCTGAAGAAGACACTCCCTCCTCGTTGAACCAAGATCCTTCATCAAAAAGGCATTACCCTCTTCCATTTACTCCAACCCCATCCATCATGCTAGTCCAAATTCCCATCAAATCACCAAACCCTTACCATTCAAATTGGTGCATAAAAGGATATGTTCAAAGGAAAACAACTCTTTGACAATTTTAGAATCAATACAGACCTGGTAAAGTGTTTGGCTTTGACCTATTCGATACAAAAGGTGGAGAAATACATATTACTTGTTTCAACAATGTCACCGATTATTTTTTTGACAAAATCAAACTTGGAAATGTCTACATTGTCTCTAAAGGGAATGTGAAAATGGCTAATAAGCAATATAACCACTTAAACAATGAAAGGGAAATTATTTAAATGCAACGTCTACCATAGAGCATGTTTCCAGTGAAAAAAACATAAGCCAATGACGCAATTCAATATAAAATCAATCAATGATATCAGAACAACGAATGTCAACTCCATTGTTGATGTCTTTGGTATTGTCACTAACATTTGTAGTGTGTGCACTATACGTAGAAAATATGGCTCTGAAGTTACTAAAAAAACACTACAACTGCAAGGCATGTCTGGGTATAACATGGATGCAATCTTTTGGGGAGGAAATTTTGATGCCGTATCACAAGAAATATCCTCCCTATGTGCTGCAAAAAATAACCCCATCATTGCAATCAAGTTTGCCCGTGTTGGAGAATTTAATGGAAAAAAGGTCAGCACTACAATGATATCCATTATTCTTGTAGATCCTGACATTGAATAGGCCCACACGCTAAAGTCATGGTTTCAAAAAGAAGGTTACACTACAGCTTCTACATCCTTGACAACAAGATATCCAACTCCTTTTGGCCATCAACAAAAAAAACAACAATGCTGATATTTACAGTATGGATTCCTCAGAGAAACCAACATTATTCCAATTGAAGGGCAGAATAACAAAAATTGGGATGGACAGTTTTTACTACATTTCCTGTCCATCCATCGTTGATGGTAAAAAATACATGAAAAAGTTATTCCACAAAATACAGGCATGTGGTTTTGCCCAAAGTGCAACACCGAAGTAACTGACTGTGATTACAGATACTTACTTAAGATCAACATACAAGATTGCACTGGTGAATTAGCTTCAACTGTTTCTTTCAAAGATGCGGGATCTACAATTCTTGGGAATAATGCCAGAGACTTCTATTTGTTATCCTTAGATCCTTATCTAATCAAGGAAATTATCTCCAAAGCAACATGGAGAGATCATATCTTCACACTATTAGTGAAGACAGAAACATTTAAAGGAATACCATGGTTGAAATGTGTTACCATGAAAGAAGAAAGATTACATTTCGCAACAGAATGCAACAACATCCTTCAAGAAATTGATAACATGTCGATATTGTAGATAGATATCGTAAAATGTATTTCTCGCATTCTGACAATTTCTATTATCTTATTTTATAAATACAATTTTGCACCATATATTATGACATGCTTTCTCGCCAAATTCTCTTATTTAGTATTGAAATAAATATCCGTCCTCGATTGTAGCTAGCATTGTGTATGTACACTTATTCACATTCTTTTCATCTTATTTCTTTTAACAAATGAGGTAACTTGTTGCATTACACATGCAACTACCTACATGTATAAATGAAAATTACTTAAACGTTCTTTCAAACACATTATTCAAATAAAAATTTCACATAAAACTATTCAAAACTTCAATTTTTTTCTCCTCTTTCGCTTTTATACAATAACATGGTTGTTCTCTCCAAATAACATTCCTTTTCCCCTCTCTTGCCTATAGGTACCATAACTTTTGCAAATGTCTTCTTCTTGTAGCGATGAACGTGCCCGAAGATACTATGCAGCAAATAAAGAATGAATAAATGCACATCGACATGAGATTTATCAGGAAAAAAAGGCATCATAGAATGTCAAAAAAACAAAAAGTAGAAGGAAAACCAATATTCATCGTCTGAAATGGATGGTGAAGATTGATATTTTCCATCAAACCTCTCCGTATTTCCCAATTCTCACCCCGAAAACAATCCTCCTTTGCAATTATCAAACTCTCTATCTTTTCAGCAAACCTCTCAAACAAATACATCCATACCTTATTGCCCTAACCCCTCCTTTGCACATGCCTTCAACAACGTTTACACTAATGAAGCACATCGAGAATTCTGTGCAAAGATTGATAAACTTGCACCTAAATTCCCATGCTCCATTTGTCTTGATCCATATCTTGGAATACATATCCACAATTTGAACCAATTTTATTGCTACTCCAGATGCACCTCTAAAACAAAGGGTTATCACTTCTCATTATCAAACAACATGGACCCTGGTCCTTGGCCAACTATCCTTACATCTCTTTCAAAAATAGAAGAAATGCTCATTACTAGGGTTAACCCTATACTCCAGGTAACACATGCACGTAGTGGCCAATATAAATACATTGGCCACACAATTTGTTTTCCGCAAGACATTACAAAAATCACAAGCATGTTTCCACAATGTGTTGAAGACTTGGACATTCTAATTGTCACCTGTCAAAGTAATGACCATCATGCTTATGATTGTATTGTTAGTATACATCACGTTCTCACTGCATTAGAATACAAATTGGCAAATGACCCATACTATAAGAATGCTCGTATTGATAAAAGTGCACTAGCATCCTTACCAACAATCCCCGCCCATGTCTCTTCCTCCCTTTTCCATTCAAATACTATAGAAACAACTATCCACCTTTCACCTGAATCATCACTTGAGCCCACTTAAGATTCTACAAACCCATCCCTACACCAAACATCATCATTCATACCCATTATTCCCAATGCAAATACATAAATCCAAGAAATATGCCATTATTTACATGCTTACAACCACCATTATGATGCTACAATTGAATGACCACCAATTGGCTTATACCCAATCAATGAATACAACATAAATGTCTACTCTCTATGGCTTTACCCACCCTTTTCCCCACAGGAGCTGCAATGCCAAATCAACTAAGAATGAAAGTAGTGTAGTTACATGAATACACACTTCATCTCATACGTTACTACGATAACAGATTCAGAAAGCACCCACACTTTTGTTATTACATATATAATCTCATGATGTGACATCACAGTCAAGCAACAACCTCTGTTTTTGTGAAAAAGAGCATCACAGATAACTTTCCAACATCTATTCAAGATCTGAACATCTGATTAGAACAATTTCCAGACAAGAAATTGGCAGAGAAAGTCATGCGATTCGGTTGCTCTTTACATGGAACAAGATATTTTTGCCACAAAGCTAAAAATGAACTAACAACATGATATCTCAGCTTAGTTGCCCGACGTTCTTCTTCACATTGAGTACAATTGATACAAAATGGTCTGATCTTCATGCAGTCATGCCCGGATGTCAACCTTCTGATATTGCAAAACAACAAAAATGGAGAAACGATAACATTATATCTAATCCATAATTAACATCATTATATATGCACCATAAATTCACAACATTTCGTGAAGTTATCTTAGAGAAACACTTGCAGACAAAATACTATTGGTACAGGTGCACATTCTACTACATTTCTTTCGTAACTCTCTAAACATCATACCTCATCTATTACAAAATTATCTTACACAAATGCATACTTGACAGGTATGAATGGCAACATAGAGGATCTACACACATCGATGATTTCCTTTGGATAGAAAATGCATCTGATATGGAAAGCCTCAACTGGGAAGATGCAAAAGCAGTTGATATTGCTAGGCAGTTCTTCGATAAATATATTTCAGCTTGGAACCCTCGTATTCCTTCACTTTCAAACCAACCAATTGCTCGGACAAATCCAGAAGACCTTTTTCTATTTTCCATGCTGCAAATCTTCAGAACCAATCCTTTCAATGATTATGAATAACTCATCAATTGTGTTGAACGTCACACAAAATGCACCGAAAGCACATGCCTAAGAAAGAAAGCATCTTCATTCGAATGTCACTATAAATAACCACGAGAATTACATCCAAAATCATTATTATGCATTGACTCTGATGGCCAAAAAACATACACCCCTATTCGCAATGATGATCGACTCAATACCCATAACCCTACCATCCTATCTATTTGGCATGCAAATGCTGACTGCCAACCAGTACTCTCCATACATGTTGTACAAAAATATATTGCAAAATATGCATCCAAAGCAGAAAAAATCTGAAAGCTTCCACCACATGCTACGTAGAATTGTCCTCGTTTCACCCATTGCTAACCCAGCAACGTCTGCGTTTCGAAAATTCCTTGTAGAAACCCTTGTTGATCACGAAACTGGAGCAAAAGAAACCTGCCATATGCTACAAAATTTACCATTAACATTGTGTAGCCAATCATTCTTTTCTTTAAACGTAAGCCAAAAAAATTATATGTGCCTTCCACAAACTAACACCACCTCTTCTACATCCCCACGCATCATAATATCCAATGCCCATCTACCCTAGAATCCACATCACTTATAGAAGTAGCAAGATCCCAGTCATATGATCGTCGTTGCAAAACAAACAAATCAAAACATAAACCTACAAAAGCAATTATTCGGTTCATACCACGCTAGTCCTCCATGCCATCCATAATAGAACCTTGCTATGCTGACTTTTTTAGAGTTGAACTTATGCTATATAAACCCTTTCGCCATATCGTACAAGATATAGGAGATTCTGCTGTAGAATTCATCACAAATTGGCAAACATTTCGTCCATTCTAAAAACCTTGGCATAAACACCGCACACTATCTGATACTAAATTTGTCACAAATGATAACTCAACTATTCATGAAGCCAATCCTCTAGACACCATGGAAATAAATGAATGGGGATTAATCTCCCAATTATACCCTACAAATGAGCTCCTCATAAATGACCTTGACATGCTTGGCCTTCGTGGTTTTGATGACAACCATAACTGGAATCATAGCACTATCCCATTAGATCTACAAACTAATTCCATACAACTCATTGAGAATAGCCGCTCCATCCAACGCATTCTTCAAACACATCAACATATCCTGACGATCCTTACTACATTACCTCCAATGCAAAGAAAAGCTCTAAATATTATTTCTAATCATTTGGTTAAGAAGGATATTTTAACGTCTCTCAGAATGATAATACAGGGCACTATTGGTATAGGAAAATCCCTCCTTATCAGTTCCATCAAAGATATGCTCATAACCCTTGCAAGCCTAGAACCTTCATCAATCTTGCTCCTCGCCCCTACAAGCATTGCTTCCTTCAACATACAAACATCGATAACCCATTCTGCTCTCCACCTTCCTATAAAGGATCTTATGCCGTTAGAAGGCAATTGTCTTGCGAAATTCCAAGAAGAAATCAAACATATAAGGTACATACTAATCGATGAAATGAGCTTCATTGGGCCAAAGCTTCTCATCCATATTGATGGATGTCTTCAAGAGGCATTTCCACTGTAAAGAAACACTCCTTTCAATGGTTGTTCCATTATTTTGGTTGGTGATCTCAGCCAATTACCTCCCATCAAAGACATACCTCGATATGCAGGCACGAGCTACGGAAGTGCACTATGGAACAACTTCAACACAATGATCACATTAGACACAATATTTCATCAACAAGGTGGTAACATTCCCCAGGTTACTTTCAGAAATATCCTTAAGAACATTAGAAATGCAAATCCAACAATTGATGACTACAACATACTCATGTCGCACACAAATTCCTTTTTATCAGAATATGAAATACATTTCTTCCATGATTTCATGCATCTATTTTCAACAAATGCTCAAACAATGGTCCATAATAAGAAAATGATAAAATCTCTAAACATTTTGGTCGAAAGATCCATTGCTGAAGATGACAACACATATTCCAACATTTCCTCAGAAGATGAGAAGCTTGAGTGAATTGTGTTACTATTCAATGGCCAAAAAGTTATGCTAACTTCAAACCTTTGGGTTTCAGCTAGACTTGTTAATGGTTCCATCAGAGAATTATAACCATATTTTACAAAGAATCAACTGCACCTCCACAACTTCCAACATTTGTTGTTGTAGCATTTCCCAAATACATTGGGCCTCCTTGGGATGAAAGAAATCCCACTCACTTGCCTGTTCCAGTAATAAAAGGAAATGGACGTACACAAATTCCACTAAAGATGGCTTGGGAATTAACTATACATAAATCTCGAGGTATGACACTGCCAAAAGCAACAATTGACATTGGGAAAACTTAACGCCAGGGTCTCACATTCACAACAATTTCAAGAGTACCTTCTCTACAATATCTCCAGATTTTCCATGCATTCAGTTTCAATCGTTATAATAAAATGAAGGACAACAAAAACAGTGCTCGCAGAAACCACGTAGAAGAAATTCTTCATTCAATACCACCTCCAGAAAATCTGCTCCAATCCATATGTTAACATCACCAAAAGGTTTCTTTTATTTATTAAGCTCAATCTATTTCATAACATACCTTTCATATCTTTGGATAGCAATCAAATATAATCATTATTAATCATGTTTGCAAATATTACAATTTCATTATATTTTCTATACATTTGATTCTAACATTTTCTTTCTTTTGCAAGAAGATATATGGACTTAGAAATAACACAACTATATAACTATTGGGACGAAATTGAGGCATCAATGCTTACATTGCAACATATACAAAACAAATTTCTTCCGGTACCGAATCTAGCAGTTTCATTATACTGCCTCTGTCCAACTATATAATTATTACTACAAATGAAATCTTCCCTGAAACACATAAACCACATTCATCAATGTGACAGAATGTGAAAAATATGGGCAAAATGGAAATCAAGAAATATGCATCTCCAATTAAGCATTAAATCTCCAATGGTGTTTGATATGCCATTGTTCACCTTGCATCTTCAACTAACAATACTTAAATCCCCATAACAAAGGTAAGTTCATTTCCATTCATTCCAATTTCATTTTAACACAACTCACATGCAAACTATTACTAATAAATTTCCACAATTAATTTACATATTAGAAATTTTAACAAAATATACATTTTCCAAGTTCATTGCTGCTTCTTTAGGTCTTCGATGCCTCCAACAAATTTCAAGGCCTCTTCAAATATGGAGTGCAACCACAATGTTCTTCACAATATTATATTTCTTTTCTCACCTCATCCATTACAATTTACTAGTATTTTTCAATTGAAACTTGAAAAAGGATGTTTCAAGATAAAAAAAAATTCTACATTACAAACATTCTACTTTCTATAAATTATACCTGATGTATATCACTTGGCTTCATCTTCCACCGTTACAAGAAATGTTATTTATTAAAATTATTATCAATAACCTTTCCCATGTAAAACTACTACTAAAGAATTTCGACAATAAATTTACATATTCCAAAATATTAATAATACTTCTACATCACTTTAACAAAAAAAAGTTCAACTATAAAATGACAACCATCAGGTTGTTCACAATGTTGTATCATCATATCACTTATTTCAACTCTTTCATTAAAATACAATAGAATTTTTTAATAATGCCATAAATATGTAACATATGGAAAAACATAATCTCCAAATACAAAAAAAAATAAAAAACCTTACAATATTTGAACAAAAACATGTTCGCATAAACAACAACTACTCCATTGATAATGGATAACATCTACATGACATTAACTATAACTCATTATCATCCACCATTGCTTTCAAGAATGTCCATTTAGATGTTTCTCTTCTTCCAAACACTACTATTACTTACAAAATATCCATATTCAAAACACACATAACTAATACTTTCAATTGTAACTTAATATGATCCACCCCTTGCTTTCAACAATGTCCATTCACATGTCACTATTCTTCCACACACTAATTTTATTTACAAAAAATCCATATTCAGCATACACACAACTAATAATTTCAATTGAAACTCATTATCATCAACCCTTGCTTTCAACAATGCCCATTCACACGTCGCTATTCCTCCACACTCTATGCCTTACGACGTTTCCTTTGCAACATTAGTTGCAAATGCTAGTTATAATTCATATATATATATATATATATATATATTATATATATATATATATATATATATATATAATATATATATAGATGGTGGAGTGGGTCATGTGCAATGACCACCATTTAACTCCATGTTTTAAATAGATTTATGCATATTGTCCTATTATATTAGTATTTTTACTATATACAATTTTATCGTTTTAATTATTTTGTTTCATATATTTATTTAATATATCCTTTATCTTTATCTAATTATTAAATTAGTTCATAAATCATTATTTAAGATATTAAATTGTATTTCATTTAATTAAATATATAAATAATTTAACTAAATTAATAACACACACACACACATATAAATGGACACTTCTGAGCTTTTGGACAAAAAAAGATAGAATGTGGGACACGTGTAGAAAAACTAGTTTGCTTCCAATGAGAAGCTGAAGGAAGTCTGAGGTTAGTAGTTAATCTTAGAGAATCACATGAATAGGAAGAGGGAGTATATATGCTACAAAGTACAGTTAGTTACCAAGCAATACAAGTTGGTTGAGGGCAAGGATAAATTGAATTTTCAGGGATGAAGGAATTGGGAAAAACCAGTTAATCTTCCAAAGGTCATAGATTACATCTCGTAAATCAGATTTCGGAATATGACTAGTTGTTGGAAGCTAATTCTAGGAAGAAGATAACCATGCACCTAGGAATTTTGCTTGTAGCCAAAAATTTTGGAAAATTTTAAGGGAAAGCTAAAGGATTGTTACAAGGGACAAAGCAATAAAACAAGTTGCAAACTTTCCAAGGGTATAATTTTCATGTCAGGTATCAAAATGGAGCCATTAGATAGTCAATAGAGAACTATTGACAAGGGGAATGACTTGGTAAACTTATATCTTTTAATTCAGTACGAATTTTGGGTGAAAATTGTAGGAAAAATATAAGTGGAATTTTAGGAAAATTTTCCTAATGGCGGATAGGAATCTAAAAGATGCTCAAGGACCTTACAGTGAGGAGGAAACACTCAATACTACAAATATAAGATTGAGTAATCATGAAACAAAATATAATGGTCATGGAGTATACCAACTGGAGGATGAAGGTTTGGATGAAACTGTCAAAAGTCTGAAATAAGAAGTGCTCAACTACAAAGCTGACAATTAAAAGCGAATGAAAGAACAATACCAGAATAATAACCAAATTTTGTAGAGTCTAAACAAAATTCAGTAAGAGTTGGTATAGCCAACTAAGTTGAGGTTAGAAAATATACACATTGGCAAAAATAGAGAGGGGCATTAGAAGTTTGATACATTCCAAAAGTGATTCCCATCAACACCACCACAAAATGAGTACTAGTAAAAGGGCCTATTCCACATCAGAGTCTAGCAGCATCCCTAATGTGTCACCAGTAAGGAAGCCAAGCAAAAAAATAAACAGAGAAAAATTGCAAGGGGAGTTGAGGAAAATTAAGCCACCTACTTTTAGTGGAGAAAAAAAGAAGGGGAAAGAGGTAGACATTTGGTTGCTGGAGATGAGAAAATATCTTCAGATCTTCAATTATTCCTCAAATTTAGAGGTTGGAATGACCATATAACATATGGAGGGTAAGGCTAACCTTTGGTGGGAGAAATTCAAGGTAGTAAAACACTTGGATGAAAGGAGGATCACTTGGAGAAAATTCAAGGAATATTTTCAAAAGTAATATTTATCATAATGATACTATGAGTGAAAAATGTAAGAGTTTTTTGAGCTACAACTAGGACACATGACCATGGAAGAGTATGATCAGAGATTTGTTGAATTATTGAGGTGTGTCCATTTTATTAAAGATGAAAAGGTTAAAATACAAAGGCACATTAGTGGACTGCCATATTTTTATGCTGATAGGTTGAAATATGATGAACCCAAAACTTTGGAGGCAACCATGAGGAAAGTAGAATAACTATACGAGAAAAATAAAGATAGATCCATTTTACACAAGTCTTTGGGAAATAGAAACAAGAATAATATGGAGCATAGAAAGAAGGGCTAAAAACTCTTTCCATTTAAAAATAACTTTTAGATGAACCAATAGAAAACCCAAGTTTCTAACTAGACAAAAGGGGGGAATTATTCAAGAAAAAGGATTGAACCTCCACCTATTAAATGTTGGGGTTGTAAAGAATATAATTGGTTCAAATATTGTCATCATAAGCCAAAGAAGGTGAGGACTATGCACAACATGCAAGTGGAAACTACTATGGACGATGCGGGTAGAATTATGCGTAGAATTTATGTAGCCTTGGATAATAGACCAGTGGAGCATTAAGCTCACCTAATAGGGGTTGAAGTTAAGCTAAAAAATTAGTCCATTTCTATTTTAATTTCTTATGGAGCCAACCATAGTTACATTAATATGAATTTGGTTGAAAAATAAATTTTGAAGAAAGATAAATATTCCAAATCTTGGTTAGTACAGCTGGATATGAAGAGAAAGGTTATAAAATTAATTAGAGATTGGCCAATTGAAATGAATATATATAGCACCGTACATGATGAATATTTTGGAGCTTAAAGAATTATAGATGCAATTGGAGGAATTACTAAAGAAGGGATATGTACGTCCCAGTGTATCATCATGGGGTGCTATGGTACTCTTCATTAAAATGAAAGTCAACACATTGCAGTTGTGTATTGACTTCCAACAATTAAATAAAGTTAATATTAAAAGTAAATACCCACTAGAGAGGATTGATGATCTATTTGATCTGTTGTGCGGAGCAAAGGTATTTTTCAAAATTGATTTAGGATCTGGGTATCACCAACTGCAGATAAGGGAGAAGCTATCAGTAAAATGACATTTTGTACTCATTATGGGAATTATGAATTTCATGTAGTTCCTTTAGGTTTATCTAATGCAATGGGAGATGTTATTTGTTTAATGAAGGGAGTGTTTAGGGAATACTTAGATAAATTCGTCATTGTATTCTTGGATGACATTCTAATATATCCAAAAACTAAAGAGTAACATCATCAACACTTGAGATTGGTTCTACAGGTACTCAGAGAGCATCAAATTTATGTTAAGATGAGGAAGTGTTCATTTTATCAGATGCAGATCCAGTATTTGGGTCACATTATTTCGAAAGATGGGATAACCATGAACTCAGAGAAAATTAACTCTATCAAAGAATGGCTAGCTCTGAAAAATGTTACTGAAATTAGGTCTTTTATGGGTATAGCTGGATATTACAGGAGGTTTATCAAAGGGTTTTCCAAAATTACATATCGAATTACTTCTTTGCAGAAAAAGGGTGTAAAATTTGATTGGACACCTCAATGTGAAGAAGTCTTTCAACATTTGAAATTTTTATTAATTAGGGCTCCAACATTAAAAATTACCGATCCAAATGAGAATTTTATGGTGTGCACATATGCGTGAAAAGAAGGATTGGGTGGTGTGGCCATGCAAAATGGGTAGGTAATTTTCTACGAGTCCATAAATTTAAAAGCTCACAAGAAGAATTATGTTGACAACGAATTGAAACTTTTATCTATAATCCATGCACTAAAAATGTGGAGCCATTACCTCATGGGAAGAAGATTTGAATTGTAGATTGCTCATTATGTGATGCATAATTTATTTGAACAACCAAATTTAAATGCATGACAAATATGATGGCTGGAATTACTAGCAGAATATGATTTTGAAATTAAATATATCAAGGGAAATGAAAATTGGGTGCTTGATGCACTCAACAAAGAGTGCCTATTATGCATGTTGCAACAATTAATAGCTACAAAACTAATTCGATGGGAAGAATACCACAGGTTGGTAATTTAGACCATAAATTTATGAAGATAAAATATAATTTACGGCAAGGCGCAACACAATAGAACTTCTGGGATTACGAATTGGGCACGAAGAATTCTCTTATACAAAAGAAGAATTTATGTGTGAGATGTACCAACAATTAAAGAAATAATTCTACAGGAAATGCATAGGGTATCATATGCTAGTCACCTGGGTTACTCGAAAACATTGACCGCAACTAAGAAATAATTTTATTGGCATGTTTAAAGAAAGAAGTGGCTAATTATATAGACAGGTGTATGGAATTCCAACGGATGAAAGCCGAGAATAAACACCTAGTTTGTTTTCTACAACCAATTCCCATTCCAGAGTGGAAATGGGAGATGGTATCAATTGATTTTATTAATAGTTTTCCTAAAACAACAAGGGGACATGACTCCATAATTATTGTAGTGGATAACCTTATGAAGCATGCTCAATTCATTTTGGTAAAGTCAATGCATAAAACAACAAATATTGTATACATTTATATGTGAGAAATTTCCAGGCTTCACGGGTTACCTAAGGCAATAATTTTTTATAGAGATCCAAAATTCACATCTAATTTATGGAATGGATTATTTAAAGGATTGGGTACCAATTTAAACTTCAGTACAATGTATCATCCCGAGTCCGATGGAGAGACTGATTAGGTAAATCAAATAATCAAAGACATGTTGCAGATGTATGTGATGGATAAACCATCCAAATGGGAGGACCACCTCCATTTGGTGGAATTTGCATATAATAATGAGTACCATGCATCATTGAAAATCATCCCATTTGAGGATTTATATGGCACTCAATGAGTTGGAGTAACCCATTGGATAGAATTATGGTGGACCCTGAATTGTTGAAAGACATGGAAGAGAAAATGGTTAAAATCAAACAAAATTTGAAATCTATCGAAGATAGGCAAACAAGTTATGTTGATAGGAATAGGACAAACAATGAATTTAAAGTTGAGGATCATGTATTTTTGAAAATAAAAGTGAAAAAGAGCTTGTTAAAATCAGTATATTGTGCTAAGCAAGTAGATATATATTATGGGCCATTTGAAATCGTGGAGAGGATCGAACCCATTGCGTATAGGCTTGCATTGCCTGCATCTCTACATATTCATGATGTATTTCATGTTTCATTACTTAAGAAATATCTCTAGAGCACTAATCATGTTATCGATTGGAAAATGATTTAGGTGGAACCCGAGGGATATTTCCAAGTTCAACAGGTGTAGAGTTTAGACACCAAAGCCAAGGTTCTCCAGAATCAAGCCATAGGCATGGTAAAGGTACAATGAATGGTGCTTAGTCCCGAGGATGTGATCTGGGAGAAAGAAGAGGTCATGAGGGCATAATACCCTCACCTTTTTTACTGATACATTGCATATGTTCTATATTTGTATATACGATGCACCACAGATAATGCATATAATAAGGGGGGGAGGAATGTAATACCCCCGCTATTTTGACGATGTAAATACATGTAATTTTTATATTAGGCTCAAGAGATGGAAGTACTTTATTTTCCTATGCACCCATGTAGTTGCAAATAAATTGATATGTCGATTTTTGGCTAAGTGGATAGAGGAGCCACGATGTGAATATTGTAAATATTGTAAATCTACACATCCTGAAATATTAATAAAATAAGGCTAGATGTGGAGCCCAGTCCATGGAAAGAGTACAAGGGACACAACTCCAAGGAAACGGTTGGATATTTTGGTGAAAAGTGCACCTAGGCCCATCAGGGTTCTAGAGGGTGCCACATAGCAAGTTAGGGTCACGCATAAATAAAGAAGTGTAGTATTGTATTATTAGCAGTTAATCCTGCTGGAGGTAAGGGGGATTAGTGAGTGAGTCCAGGGAAGGACTATGTGAATAATTAATGGCCAATGAGTCCTGGGGTTAGACTTTGGACTGGCCGAGGTGAGGTTCTTAAGTTAACTATGCCATATGGATGCATCCTGTTTACGATGTGAGCCCCATTGCTGGCTCCAGGATATTGGTTCTCTGAGGGTTTGTTGACCCTATTTATGGCTTGGTTTCCATGGAGTTTTGGTGGGAAATCGATGTCATTTTATGGCCTGGAGGGTGCCTAGAGCCCTGGAGCAACACAATTATTGGGTTGACACCTTGATAATTAGCTTAGAGGGTGCCTAGAGCCTTGGAGAAACGTGATTGTTGGGTTGGCCCCTTGGTCATGGAGGTATGTATATTTTTTGGTTATTGTTTTGTTTGCAGTTGTGGTCCCAAGTCAGGGGTGACTTGGTGGTTGAGCTTATGAACCACCGGGTCTATGGCTGGGTGGAACATGGAGAGCCCACAATTGGTTGGCTCGTTAATATAGATAAGTACAATGTTCCCTCATGTCTTTTTGTGTATTTTTTTAATGTACATTTATGCATTTCATTTATAAACCCTAATTTGGATAACTATTGTACTATATATTGTGTGTTTGTAATGTGCCCTATAACTTGTGTATTATTGGACTAATTAATCTCAATTGGGTTTTCACATAATTACATGAACGCTTTTGTTGTGGTGCTTAACTACTATTATTTGTGATGTAGAAAATATATGGTAGATTGTACTGCACTGCATAATTAATTGTAATTATTTGGCACAGGCTAATTATGGGAAAAAAAAATGTTATATATGTTTTATGCATTTTAATTTATTTATTATTACATAGTACTATTGGGTAGTGTTCACTTGAAGCCATCAAAGGGTCCAAATGTTAGTAACTATGGATAATTTAATTGTATTTACAATATTTACATCAATTATATTACACCAAGTTTCTCAAAAAAAAATCTTGCAATCTTATTTGAAATAGTTGATTTTTAAAAAATAGATGAGGACTTTGTAATAATTTTTTTAATGAATAAATCAAATATCATAATTCCTAAAATTGAAAAGTGAAATGCACATGGATTGTATGTTTCATCGATTAATCATGATCAATTCTATTTTCTTTTGGTTATCCATTTCAACTAAGCCAATGATGTGACCAATCAAATACAATTTAACCTTGAACCCCTTTCTACAACATTTACTCAAATTGTCATGATACACAATATCAACTTTTGTCTTTTACAATGGTTACAATATATACTAATATCATGCACCACACTGTAATTACTCTCTAATTACTCAAATTGTCATGATGCATATTTTCCTTTATGTTTTACTCTTATTATTTTACATACCACAACCACACACTACACTCTCATTTCAACTAAGCCAACATCATGACCAATCAAAAGAAAAATAACCTTGAACCCCTTTTTACAACATTTACTCAAATTGTTATGATACACATTGTCCAATTTTGTCTTTTATTATGGTCACATTATATACTAACACAACACACCACACTCCTTTAATTACTCAAAATTCATGATGCATATTCCCTTTTTTCTTTTACTCTTGTTATTTTACAACAACCACCACACACTACACTCTCATTTCAACTAAGCCAATATTATGACTAACCAAAATCAAAATAACCTTGAACCCATTTTTACGACATTTACTCAAATTGTCATGATGCATATTTTCCTGTCTTTTACTCTTGTTATCTTACATACCAACACCACACAATACAATCTCATTTCAACTAAGCCAATACCATGAACAATCAAAAGAAAAATAACCTTGAAGCTATTTTTACAACATACACTCAAATTGTCATGATACACACTATCCACTTTTGTCTTTTGCTCTAGTTACATTATATTTTAACACCACACACCACACACCACACACCACACACCACACTCCTTTAATTATTCAGATTGTCATGATGCATATTCTCTTTTTTGTCTTTCACTCTTGTTATCTTACATATTGCCACTACACACTACACTCTCATTTCAACTAAGCCAACATTGTGACCAATCAAAAGCAAAATAACCTTTAACTTGTTTTTACAATATTTACTCAAATTATCATAATATACATTGTCCACTTTTATCTTTTAATCTCTTTACATTATATACTAACACCACAAACCATGCTAATACATATTATCTTTTGTCTTTCTCTTGTTATCTTACATACCAGCACCACACACTCCACTCTTTTAATCAATAAAAATAATATACAATATATATATTTTTTGTAAGCTTAGCAGTACCTTTCATTCATTCATCTATAAACATGAAGGCTACAAATATATAATTCGTTTGGTGGCCTCAATCTGCCTAGTGGGAAACCAAGTCTATTGGCCACCGAATCACATTATAAGCCACCCAAAACATAAATAGTCTGAGTTTATCTAACCAAGATTTATAAGGCTGATAGTCTAGAAACCAACTAGTAAGCATAACATTGAAAAGGTAAATGCTACCTAACATATATAACCAAAATTAAACCAAAATTAACAGGCATAACTTTGATCAACTATTCGTCTAGTGATTCCACTGAAGCAGGATCTTTAGCACTTGATCCTGGCAATTCATATTGCGACAGACATGGGATATGCCACTCAATGCTACCCAGGTGAGTGTTCTGACCCTACAACTGAAGTTGAATGAGTTGGAGCTCTTTCTGAATGACTCAGAGGCCTGGGTTGGGATCACTTTGTGCTACTGTGTTGGGGGTCGCAACCATTTATTTGGCCACTATGCATTTCATTAAGCAGTAGAGATGGACGAATTGTCAAAATAAAGTGAGATGATCGTGGGTGTACCTAGGGTCTGTGATTATATCCCCCCAATCTTCGATTGGTGGTTCAAGCTCAACTTTTAAATTCAACGCTGCCTCCCATGTCCCTATCAATTGTTTCAACTGTGTCGGGGTCCCTTCGCAATATGTACGAACAGTGGCCTAAAGAATCTCAGAGTTCGTTTTTTGACCCCTCTGTCATGATGTTGGACCGAAAGACGAACCAAATGCTTTACCTTTACCTTCCTGGTGTCTGCAGCCCCGTTCACCTCAGCCCGAGGCTCCATTGCGAGGCTGAGACTTCACCATATTTTCCAAGGCCAAGGCCCTGTTCTTCAACCTTCTCCCACCTTCCCGTGCTCATAAACTAGCCCATTGTATAGAGGTCAAAAGTGGAGACAATGTAGGTGGACCTAGAATAGGATTTTTATGAAGAACCACCTGAAAGACGTGCATTAACCTAATGTACGACTAGAAAAATAAATGAAACATCGGATGACATTGCACCCCTTCAAAGTTCCACCACCTGTGTGAGCAAGCATAAACAACAGTAACACTCCGAGAGTGTGAGGTACCACTAGAATGAAAATGGCGTCCCCATGCACCCCTGAGCCCAGAGTGTGTAAACTCGACTCTGATCATTAACCAAAACCCTTACTCTCCACAGGGCTTGCCCAGACAATTTTTCCAAGTCTCTGGCTTATTTCTCAGTTTCGCAGTATTCTCTCCAACTCCCTTATATGCTTAAAGTCCAATGACTTTCCCTCTTCGGGAGTCGGTTTCTTACATTCTAACATCCTCCTCCTTTCTTTTAGAGTCAGTCACCTTCATAACTTTTATGATACGTATGTTTACTCTTTTAATTTAGTTAGAATTAACTTTATTTTGTTTAATTAAATTAATTTACTTAATTTATAATTTTAATTAAATTACCTTATTTTATAATTTAAATAATTTATTTTATTTATTTTTAATCAAATTAAATCGAAATTAAATGAATTTACTTCATAATTCATATATTTCATATTTTCTTTTCATTAAGGAATATCATACATATGTCAAGGACCCCAATCAATATATTCCTTATAATTCTGGTGAGTTAGGAATTTACTTCGATAAACGATTTATTAACCTAAACTTAAACATTTTCCAATATTTGTAAGTACATATACTAGTGCAATGCATGCGGTTCATGCATATGTAGCTATCATATAGATATCCCTTATGCATGATAATATTCTTATTCTGTTTGTAATTGTAGATGGGTCATTACATTATATGTCGGATATATGGTCTTAATTCCACCTCCACTTCCACCACATGTAGGCACCGAGGGTTATCAACCTTCACGTCATGGATCTGCCATAATCTGCGATGCTTTATTTTATCAAGGTGAACAAGCGTGTGAGGTCATGGGGATACCACCCACCGTCCCAAACAGATAAATGATTTGTCATATTAATCAAACCCAATCAAGATTCCAAGTGTTTCGCACCCCAATCAAGAAAAATAATATATAATATTAAATCAAATATGTTTCAACATTAAATCAAATAAGTTTCACTCCACTTTTTAGTAAGATACACACTACACTCCTTTAATCAACAAGGCCACATAGCTAGCTTTCTTGCCGCTTAGTTAAATTATTGAACTTTGAAAGGTATGAACCAACTTCCACATTTGAACAAGGGCCACATTGCAGGTACTCTCACTTTGTTTAAATATAGTTAAATTAGGGTAAAAAACAAAACTTTCATTGAGGGTGATTGAGAGAGGTGTAATCATAATAATAGACAAAGTACAAGCTCTAGCTTTAAATTTGATGTATGTAAAGCTTTGAGTTTGATTGTATTAACCTTCAGTTAATCATATTTTTCAAGTTCGTTGTTCCATAGTTAATATTCTCTTGACCAAATATTCAAATTCGTAGATTGTAGAAGTAGATATAGTCATCATATTACATTAGAATAGAAAATATGATATTATATATAATTAAATAATAATATTAAAAATATTTGTTTACATACATATCATATATTGAATTAAATTAACAATAATAATAAGAAAAACAAAATAAAGTTATAAAAAAAATCCAGCATGATTTAAAAGTGGAGTTAATCTAATTTTTTCTTATACTAAATAAAGTTTTTATTAGATTAATAAAAAATGATATTTAATAAGAGTTGTAATTGAGAAATAATAATTATTTTATTATTAAGATAAATATTATTTAAAAATATGTTTTTTTTTCCTGGTGAAATTTAATGTGGGTTCATGTTTTGCCATATGACTGAAATTCTTTAATAACAATCATTGCAGAAATCAAAAGTAGATTCTTATAACAATCATTGCAGAAATCAAAAGTAGATTCTTCATGTGCTGACAGTTTAATACATTCCTTGAACTCTATAGAGAGCGGTCTTTTGTCTTCAATAATGATAACGCCGTGTGGAACACATAAATAGGTTCAAGCAATCATTGCAGAAATCAAAAGTATTAGATTTTTCATCTGGTTACACTTTAATATATTCATTGAACTCTATAGAGAGCGTCATTTTCAATTATGATAATGTCATGTGGAACACGCAAATCATCATAAACTTTCTTGTATGATGTCCCTTAAGGTAGATAATGACTTCACAAAACAATTTTGAAAAGCACAAACTTTACCCAAAGACCATGATGAACAATAAGCCTTATGGAAAATAAATATTAAATAATATTAATTATTCTTAAAAAAATTGATATGACAACCACACTTTAATTCCTGTGATCTAAAATGGTAAACAAAATAACTCATCATGTATAGAAAATTAATACAATTGAGATAGCTTTATTAGCAATAACATTTTCACTAATAAACCTCTTTATATAAATAATTTCAATAAATATAGAAATACAAATAATTTTAATATGGAGGAACACAAATCAACATATACACAAAGTTTAAACCCACCCATTCCTACTCCTACTATTATAACACACCTACTATTATAACACACCAATGCTTCTGGGTGATTGGAAATGTGGAAATCACATTTTAAAATTATAATGTTAAACCTTCTACTTTTAGTTTGTAATAATTTATTTTTAATAATATACAATCAATTAAATTTTTTAAAGTTAAAATGGTAAACCTTTTAAACTTTAGTTGTTAATAACTTATTAAACGATATAACCACAATTATTTTTTGCTAAGATTATTACAAATAAATGAATCACATTTTAAATTAAAAAATTAGTTCAAAGTTTGAATTATATATCTGAAATAAAATTCCACCATTGTGCAATCTAATTTCCACATTATCATGGAAATGTGTAAAAAGTTTACTTAAACATTTGGCATGGAGGTTTCCAAATAAATCGTTGCGTTGATTGGAGGTTTCTAAATAACCATGTGCCTGTTATGTTTTTTAACCACCATGTTGCATGAAATGAAATAGATATTCCACTGGCTGGCTGTGTGGGGAGGATGGTTGTGGTAACTTATTTAAATAGGGAGAAGATGGGTAAGCAGCATAGGGATAGAGAGACGTGTGGGGAGGATGGTTGTGGTAATCTATTTAAATGGGGGAGAAGATGGGTAAGGAGCATAGAGATAGAGAGACAGACAGGTAGCCTTTTAAAACAGTAAGTTTGAAGGCTTGTCCCTTTAAAACAGTAAGTTTGAAATGCTTCCAGATGCCAACTCACAACTGCTGATCTTAATACTAGAAAAGCTAAACATTTAAATTCCCACCAAAATCTTATAGAGAGTTTCTGCAAGAGATTTTGTTATGCTCTTTTCAAGGCCCACAATTCAATACTCAACACAATAGTAAATACTAATATTAACTATTTACTATTGTAACATTTATTGTATTTGCAATACTCAACACAATAGTAAATATTAATATTAACTATTTACTATTGTAATATTTATTGTATTTAATATTCTAGTTTGCTTTAATTTCTTTATGTTATTAAATTCATTGCAAGGTATATGCTGTGAATAGTTTAAATAAGTGTTTTTTTATTTATTTATAAAATACAGTTAAAAAATTAGAAAATTTTAGTTTTTGAATTTATATTTAAGTATTTTATAAGTTTGGAGTATATTCTAAAATTATTTTTGTTTGGCTAAGAGTTAGTTTTTTTTGTTTGGTTAAGAGTTAGTCTTTTTTGGACTTAAGGAAACAGTGTAACAACCCAAAACCCAAAGGTATATGACAGGAGTGAAAACTTGCCTCCTTATGAACCACTAAAACACCTTATGAACAACGAGTGGACCAATTAAAATAAAAATAAATAAAAAATAAATATTTTTAATTTTATAATGTAAATTTTAAAGAGTCTGTTTTAATTTTTGACCAATAATAAGTAATTTGGCAGATTTATCGAACGCGTTATGCTGCCAGCGGCAGGGTAATAAAAATAGTATATAATGTTAAGTCAAATAAGGTTCACACCACTTTTTATTAAGAGATACTTGTTTCAAGAACTGTCCAAGATAGAAAAACACTAACTTTTAAGTGTAAATTTAACGGGAAGTGTTTACGTTGATTCTAACATACAAACAAAAGACTTTTCTTATGCATGCATCTCAAAAAATGAATTTTATAATGAGCTGGTCAAATCTAAAACAGGTTCTTGATTCATAATATGATATGATAATCCAAAGAAAGATTTAGTCACGGATCTCTAATGACAAGACCAGGTTTTGGCACAACGGTGTGACTTTATTAATTGCTACCAAGACTTAAATTAAATGAAAAAGCATCTTCAACACAGCAACGTGTATGACACAAAAATGTATTAAATTACTATCGACTATATTAGTTTAGATAGTCTAGTGCACTATTAGATTTGAGTTGTCTCCAACTTCGATTGGTATATTTTTAGCAGTTGTCATTAATAGCTTCGATAGGGAGTGACTCATCTAAATATAGATAATATGGAAAAGCAGAATTTGTGCACGTGGGATGTAGACAAAGATAGTCATGGAAATATATATATATATATATATATAATTAAAAGTGTGAATTTTTTTAATTACTTAAAATTTATTTTTAAATATATAAATTAGGATAGATTTTTAATTAATTTAAAATAAATTCATTAAAAAACTATAAAATCTAAAATAAATTAAACAACCTTTTCAAAATTATATAAATTATGTAGAAAAATACCATGTTAAATGCAAGGCATTAGTTACATTACCTAATCTTGGGAAGAGAAGGACATGAGACACAACTAACATCCACGTTGAAGATATTTGTTAACAATAAAATGTTTAATTTAAATGGGACACCTATTTTATTGGTTTGAATCAAGTCAATTTCATGAGTAACAAAGGGAAAATAGTGCAGACCCAAAAGAGATTATGCTTCCATGAATTAAAGTATGGTCAAGGTACCCATTTGTTGTGTTTTAACGAGGCCCTTCATTCTGGTCGTGCTCACAGCTTTGATTCAACGTCTCAATATAAAGTTTATTAATATGTTAAATGGTTTTTGCTTAATTTGAAATTTTGCTCACCATGAAAGGGCTAATATTCTCACTGCTTCGGACCATTTCCTAGGTCAAGACATGTTTTTAATTATATTTTATTAATTAATATTTTGAAAAAATAATATATATATGATTAATCTATATTTTTTTTAGCATGGAGTGTTTTAACAATTATATTATTTATTATTGTTTAAATTTTTAAAAGTGAAATTTATATATATATATTATTAATAAAATATTCAAGGGTTGGCAAGAGCAGTGAGGGTGATCCTTAGTCTTGATGGAAAAATTAAGATTCAATACGCTTCGGGGTTGGATGAGCTACTACCAACAAATGAGTTTTTAGTTCTTTTGAAAGGATTGGACCTTGTGATAGAAATTAAAATTTCAGATTTAATGGTCTTTGGGGATTCTTAAATTGTAATTGGGCAAGTCCGCAAGTCAAAATGATCCCAAAGCAATAATCTTTCTCCTCTATTACAAAGGATGGACATCCAACTTCAAAACTTTGACAAAATATAACTCTTCCATGTTCTATGACATTTGAATTTGTTAGCACATTCATTACCCAACAAAGGTACAAATTTGGATCAGGGGATGTTGGAGTTGAATAATCGAATTTATCTAAATAACTATTTTCCATGACCCTTCATATATTCATTAATAAAATAATAAAGGGCCCAAACAACCACTCATGCATAAGGAACTATGGAGAAAACAATTTTTGGCATCACTGGTGGTTGATTAAACTTCTAGTTCACTATCCGATAATGGTTTTCATGGTCTAATGGTTGGCATTTACTCGCCCCTTCTCCGGCATGCGCAGATGGCACACGATTTAAATTCTTTCACTACACAAGTGTTTGGATCACTCATCAAAGCACCTTAGGAGTTAGGCCTTTAAAAGTTTGAGGTTATTCACATCCAATTTTGTAACATCCCCTAGTTAATATCTTTCCCTTTTGTAAAAAAAATTGTAATTAATTAAAGCTCGAGAGAACGGACACATATTACAATTGCGTGGGGAGGGAAATTGCTTAAGGAATTGGAAAAAATAAATGAATCAGCCATGGGTTGGATGAGAAGCTTAAATGAGATGTCTATGTATTAAGTTTAACTAAAAAGATAAGGAAAAACCCAAGTGTCCTTTAAACCTCAACAATAAGAAAGAACATGACAAAAATATTGAAGACAACATGGGTTGCTACACCCCAATGTAGTTTTGACTACGTGGAGCATTGGAAAGAGACAAATAATTGGTTTTTGGGTAGGCACAAAAAATAGATTTACAAGAGAGAGAACTAATAATTCACATATTCCCAATAGAGAGGCAGAGAACTCACTCTCATGCATATGCAAAATTAATAGAGCAACGATAAAAATGACAGGGGATCGAGCTCTAGAGAAAGTGAACCAGTTGAAGAATCCTCAAAGAGGCTTGCTTGGCTACAAACATTACAGAGAGAAGTGGCTTTCCTGAAGGCTAAAGACCCCATTGGAAGCTTGTGGATCGATGAATCATTGGCTAGGAGAGAAGCACCCATGTACTTGGGGAGCTGGTGAACCACCAAGTGTTGACAACACTGATGCATGCTCTCACTGAAGAATTACCTAGTAAAAGTGGCTTCTATACTCCTATAGTAACGTATCCACCGATGAACCTTCCTCAATGTGGACATTCTTATCTTGAAAGTGAGTTGAAACTCTTTGTATTGTGATATCCTAGCATGGATATTGACTGTGTCTGAAGAATCATAGGAGATAGAATGGAAGCTCATGTAGCTAGTGGATGAAGGCAGAGTGGCCTTGTGACATCCTATTTTTTTTGCGTGCATTGGTTGAGTTTCCCTTAGAGGCACTCCTCCTCAAGCACTAGAATTTGGATCAGGGGTGACAACTACAAGTAATCACGGTTGTAGCTCGTCTAAGGTTAGGTGGAATGTTGAAGTCTCAATCTTAGTCACTAGTCTATTTTCCACATAAGATAAATATTTTCCTATGCTTTTTATGTTTGAATAATATGTACATGTTAGAATGATTAAAATTTTATGATGGTTTTGAGGAATGTGAATTTTCCATATATAGGTGGAAATATTGATCCCTGTGTTTGCTAAGGAATGGCCAATTCCTATGTTTAACTCTAAGCTTAAACTCTATAAATTTTCTTGAGTCAAGGAGATGGGTACATCTCTATTATGGTTGAAGGTCTTGTGTATTTGGGAAATGTTGGATTTCTTTCTTAGATCTGCAAAACAATATTGGTTTTCCCCTGTATTCTTCTAAGTATAAAATTCATACTAATGGTTGGAACATACCGAATGCATAAATATGCTAATATGTATGAGTAATGTCTTATACTTATTAATTAAATAATGTTAGTTGTTTGTTGAAAAGAAGCGCATGATTATGTTGAGGTGGGGAAACTTGATTTATTTCTTGGAGGTTCCTATAAGTGTACTTAGATGCACATTTTCCATGTATTTTGTCAGGAAACATAATGGCCAAAGTTTATGCTCATTTCATTGGACTCTGAGAGTCGAAATTAGGTGTATTTCATAGAAATATAGTTGATGTTCCAAGCACATTAATTCGTGGTCTCTATGACCATGGTGTGCCAAAAGAAAGGATAAGGATCTTGGATATTCATCCTTGATCTTGTGAAGTTCAAGCTCAACTAGTAAATCAAGCCATGAAGGCCTCGAGCCTCGGAAATTGCTTAGGAAATAGAGAAAAAAATTAATTATAATACTTCGCAAGATAGGTCAAAACTAACTTGTAGGACCTACCAAGTCAAGGTTTGGGTGAGTCTGCTAGAAGGAAAAACTTGCGTGAGTTGGCATCTGACAAAGTGTTGTTCCTGAGAAAGGTCAGGCTAACCTCTAGGTTAGGGCTCAGGAAATTAGGCTAGTTGGGTTGGGGCCTTATGTAGTGGCTTACACTTGGCACAGATGGGTATAACTATGACCATGAAGGCCGACATCTCTTTCCACATAGATTCCTCAGATGCCATAACATCCATGTGGGAAACACGGGGGGTGCCACGTGGCTGGTTAGATGATGTGGCATGGTCTAATAGGTTAGTTTTTAATCGACCATATATTTTGATTCGAGATTCAAATTAAAGAAAAAATTATATCATTGGAAAGGTTTCGATGAGACACATTCAACAAGGTAATTCATTTTAAGTTTTGAGGAATTTGAAATAGATAAAAAATTTTAGACCCCGTTTCCATAACAGGACCTTAGAAGTTAGGTCAACATAGTAACTACCTCCTACTAACCTCAATTAGTGCTAGGGATTGTAGGGAGGTGTTATACAGTGGTCTCAGAGCTTTTAGGTTCAACATGGACTGGATGGGCTCTATAGCTGAAGGACTATAGACAATGGTTTCAATTCTAGACCTTTGAGGTTAATTGGTGCCCTTTTACAACTTAACATAACAATAGATATAGTGCTTGGATATTTGGAGCTACAGTGGAGCTCTACCTCCAAGTGTTGTAGTTAGGGAAAATTTTAAGGATGGAAATTTATCTTAAAGTTTAGAAACCTTGGCAAATATCACTATTCCAAAATATGCAATTTATAAAATGTTTGGAAATATTTTTATAAGAATATTCAATTTTTTTTATAATTTTATATAGTTTCTATATAAAGTTTTAGTGATTTTTAGGGTAAAATAATTTAATACTATAAAATTTTGGCGAACCATTTAAATAAATGGAAATTAGCGATTCTTTTTTTGGAAAAAGTATAGAAAATTAGCCCTCCCACAAATATTAGCCCCTAAAATTTCCCTTCGTTGTAGTTGACTATGGACAAGGTTGTATGCCATTTATATCATTTGATTGTGACTTCTATATTGGTTGCAAGAATGCTATGGTATAATTTATTTTGTTGAAAAAAATGCAATGTTAATATTCGTGTTGCATGGCATAGTTGTTTTTGTTGATCATATATGTATATGTATGTATTTATGTATGTATGTATGTATGTATGTTGATTGCTTGCATGTGCATGTAAATACTCATATGATATGAGGGATTTTGGGAAATCCTTATGTTGCATGGAGGGTGATATCACTTAGAAAAAACCCCACTTGTAGAGGGAAAAAACTAAGGTAACCTTCAACTGCTTTATATTGAAAGTTGGCCCTTCAATCTGGAAAGGGATCTCTCCTTAAAACTCTACCACTCACGGTCACTTTACCAGTAGGTCACTAAGTTGATGGATCATATTTAATTGAGAAGAACTAATGTTTGTTGGATTGTAGGAAATTTAACCATTGGGCATGGAGTTTGGCCCAATTGGTTTATGCTAACCACAATTTTAGTGAGTGAGCATAAGTAAAAGAAAGATAGTAACAACTCCTTTGACAAGTTTTAGAAATCAAAGAATAACATAATATCTAAATCAGACAAAAATAGGTGATGATGATGATGATGATGATGATGGTTAACATCCACTGAGACCAAATTGGTCTATCGGACCTATACTTTCTTAATTTCTAATTGTCTGGCTCCTTGTCTTTCTTGGCG
>APFE030940599.1:34345-45869 GCA_000404065.3 Pinus taeda
TCCATATGCAAGTGCAGTCAGTAGCTTGATGTATGCAATGGTCTGTACTAGACCAGACATTGCACATGCAGTGGAAGTATTGAGCAGGTTTATGTCAAAACCAGGGAAGGAGCACTGGACAGTATTGAAGCAGGTTTTCAGGTATTTGTGTGGCACTAGTGATTATGGTCTGTGCTACCAGGGAAGACCAGGATTGGACAGAGTGTTGGATATTCGTGGCTTTGTTGATGCAGACTGGGCTGGAGATCTACATTAGAGAAGATCTACAAGTGGGTATTTGTTTAACCTATTTGGAGGTGCAGTCAGTTGAATGAGTAAGAAACAATCTGCAGTGGCACTATCAACTACAGAGGCAGAATACATTGCAGCCACTCATGCAAGCAAGGAAGTAGTTTGGTTGTAGAGATTGTGTTCAAGTATGGGGTTAGTACAGGGAGCTATAAGGATAGACTGTGACAACAAAAGTGAAATTTTCTTGGCAAGGAACGCTGCTTATCATTCAAAGACAAAGCACATTGATGTTCATTATCACTTTGTGAGGGATATGATACAAGACAAAAAGGTGTTGCTAGTAAAGGTGGAGACTTTGAAGAATGCTGCAGATGCATTGACAAAATCTGTGAGCTTTGAGAAGTTATCTTGGTGTAGAGAAACAATGGGCATTTCAGGGTTGGAAAAATGACTAAGCTCTCCTGTGGCCCCCTATGGAAAGAAAACAACAAGTGGTAGATTGTTGGGTTTTGTTATATTCTTTCCATGAATAAGCTACATAGTGAACCAGGGGGTTAGAGGGGGGGCGGAGCCCCCCCTTCATTGCGTTGATTGAGAAGCAGGGCGGTCATAGGGGGGTGGCAGCCCCCCCTATCCGGGGGGTTTAAGTGGGGTGGGTAGCCCCCCTCTACGGGGTCGAGGGTAGCACTGCAGGAAAAAATTTTTGGACCCTATATTAGGTTGGGTGAACCTACCGATGGTTTTTGGTCCATGGTTTTGGACGCGATGGTTTTCGGTCCATGGTATTGGATGCTTCGGCATGTATAAATATGTATTGTAACATTGAAAGGAACATAATGAAAAATCAAGCTGGTAGTCCCCATTTTTGGATACAGGGGAAAATCTCTGTGCATATGTGTTTTATGTGTTATGCTCTCCCATTGTTTATTTTCTTTGTTTTCTAATTTGTATGCAAGTAATTTCAGTACAGGGTTAAAACCTACAATCATATCATGGACACACAAATCAAGCACACTCACCAGCATAATACCTAGTTGTACCGAGTTGTCAAATTAGGCCAAATCCTTCACCAAGTAAAGTGGCTCACTAGGGACCAAGTTCAGTAGAAGTTTCCTCATCTCATGGAGGACCTCAACGTAATGGGGACCATTTCTTCCTAACGGGGGATGAATGATGCAAGTGGATATTGGTGGCCACTCACCAATCCCACTTGGACCTCTACCATTGCTTCTTTCACTTTTTTAGTTTCCTTAATTGTAGTATAGTTTACTAATTTTAGCAGTTTTTCGGGTCCTAAATTTCTAGAGCAGTTTTGGGGCCCTAAACATCGTTTTTTTGGAAATCTATCGCCAACGATTTTCTCACTAAAATTACCTTTTATGTTGTAGTCCTCAGAGATATATTTCCAATGGGTTATCATGCACTTCAAATGGAGATAACATGACCAAGTCATGACCCCAAGAAGTTGGTTGTCCAACTCACCCTAACAAGACCCATATACTCTTGGTGTTACATCTCCTCGGGTTAGGGTTTTGGTTGTTTAGGGTTCGCTCTTATAATTCAATAATAAAAAGGCCCTTGAGACTCATTGTAAGGTAGTTCAGAGGCATGTAGATGCCACATCTCTTCTTAGAGATAAGCTACCATTACCCTAGCTAGTTTATTTCCATTTATGTTTGTAAGCATATTTCAGTATTTTACATTAATGAAATGACGTATTATTTCCACTACATCTCTGTGTTTATCGTTATCTTTATAATTTGTTGTGTTCCTTTTTAAATCCGGATCAACTTCTTCTTGCTTTCAATTTAACAAGTGTTTTTTTCATGTTATCTTCACTTTGGCATGTGTCCATTTCAATTTATTTCGTGTTTGCAAGTTTCGTTTTCACGTTTTCTTACAGTCACAAGTGCCACTTCTAACTATTTTCACTCATGTATGTGTCACACTTTTGCACATCACTAGAGGAAAATCAATTATGATTTTATATATTATATGGGTCTACGTATCAAAATAATATGAACTAGACACATTCCTACAACTTAGTGCACTTTAGGGTCATGGTCGACACTTCTGTTGCAGCTTCTATTCTAAGTATGACAATGTATCATCTCAATTATCACACTTAGAAATAAGTGTTTCTTTGCTATCATCTGAAGGTGTGATTGTTTTTCATGAGTCTTGTGCATTCCCTAGGATTATATTGATGGATTTCATGTGTGTGATCATGTTTGGGATTTTTTTGTATTTTTGTCTCTTACTCTATGGGTCCCACACTTACACATTTTGGAGCTCTAGTTAGTCCTCCTTCCGAGTGCAAGTTTTGAATACATGAACCCTCTCCTAGGTGATGAGCACAACCTATTCATGAGCCTCATTGATCATATATCATCCTCCCAGTCCTATACATTGAGTCCTCTTCAAGGTCAACTCCTATAAATTCACATTGATAACCTTAAAAGCATAGTCACCAAACTTTGTTGCATGCACTGACTCACTGTAGTAAGATTTGAGAAATTCTGCCTTGTATAATACATGAATAATTTCTAGTGTCCCTTTAAAAAAGAAAACTATGCAATACATGGTCTCTTCCCTCTCACAGAGCAGTCAGCACCTTCCTGGAAAAGTGACTTGAACTTTGTTTCTTGCCTTAGCCAACTATGCAATTTCCCTTCCTAGTGATCCTTCCTTAGTGCAAGTAGTATTTCTAGTGGAAAATGAACCATTGTAGAAAAAAATTGCACTGGCATAAGAACCCAGTCTACTTATTTAGTGCAGGTGGTAGTTATAGTGCTTAGTCTTACCTCCTTTTCTGACTAGAACTCCTCACTCTGCCATGCCTTGTTCTGATTTCCTTTTTATCACATAGCATATTTATAGTAGACAATACAACCTCTCCTAGATTAGTGCTAAATAAAAATTCACTCTTCCTAAAGTCTCCCTCTCTATCATATTCTATGTCGCAATTTTAGCCAAGAAGTTACCAACCCTTGTCCACTAAACTCCCTCACTGTGTAGTCACTAAGTCCCACCCTGCTTCCCTAGCGCATGTGGCCGTTCTAGTCCATAGTGACACTTCCCAAAAGTCACTATGAACGTTAATTCTGCTATCATTATCACCATTTCCACGCTTCCATGCACATGTCAGAGTTATAGTCGGAAAGCTCATCAATTTTTTATCTTGCACATACTCACTATGTTGGATCCTGAATATCCCATTCTCATAGAAAATGGTGTAGTTATAGTGATTAGTGGTTCCTTCCCTCAGCCACTACTGACCTCAACTATGCCATCCTCAACAATCCTTCCTCTTTCAACCCTTTCATAGGCCCATCACAATATTCTTCTTCCATGAGCATAATAGGAGTATAATAAATGAATTTTAAACTAATCTTGCCTTGTCATGAGTAAGCTTCATTGACAAGTGTACCTCCTCAACAAGGCAAGATGATTCTCAAGGAATATGTCAAGTAGAAGGAACAAAGGATCACTTGCAAATAAGGATCACAAAGAAGAACCATGATGAATACATGAAGAAGATCTTGAACCATGATAGAATGAAGACATTAGATGATAGCTTTGAAGATTCCAGTAATGATCCAAGACCCTTTCGAACCTGAATATGAAGAACAAAGCAGGATCTTTCAAGGAGATTAGAGACAAAGTAGCAAAGGGAGCATCTTGGAATTTCCACATCATTAGGTAGTTCCATGTCATCAATGCTCAGTCATGGATTTCACATGTGTCATCACAATGTCATAAATGTCAATGCCTCTCACCACATGATGTCGAATATAATTATGTATTACCAGAATGAAAATGACAAAATGTAAATGTAGGGAAGTCCAAGAGTCACATTTGCAATATGAAAAGTCACATGTGGACCAAAGATTCAATACAGATTCAAAGGTCACTTACGAGTCCAAGAGTCAAGAGGGTAGCTCAAGATTCATAACAGGAGATGAAAGTTTTACTCTCTTGTTTTAACTACAACCTCATATCTCAAGAAGATTTATTTTGGAGGCTTATACTTTGGAGAGCTAGCCTTGTCTTCTTTATCTTGGCATAGCAGAGAAAATAATTCTTTTTGAGAAGTAAGGAGTGACTTAATGTTCCATTGTTGAAGCTACTGGCTCACCATTATAACTATGTACTTTGATGTTTCACTTAATTATCATAAGCTTGCTTGGCCAACACATTTTCACTCATGTGTCATGAATTTTGTAAGACTATTCTTTAGATGTTTGTGGTATATGTTATCTTCATGTGTACTAAAGAAATTGAACTTCTTCATTGGATTTGGTGCTCATCTTGTTGAATGTGTGTTGTATTTTCTTTAATGATCATTGTGTCTACGTGAACTACTTCTCTAGATAAGTAACAAATATTTTCTTTCTCTCATGTGCCTCTCTTAGGATAGTAATATTAATTTCCTTCTACAGATTCACTCTTGTCTCCCCTCTCATGAGGGTCTCCTTTTGCACATTTTAATTGGTGTTTCACAATGTCAACTTGTTGATTTCAAAGGGAATGTGCATACTATCTTATGTTATTTATTGTAGCTAAGGAAAACCTTGAGTTATGGTGGTTAGGACAATATTCTAGATGGGGTTCCTACTCCAAATGGTGTGAGATATAATTGGGGCCCTACACTGGGGAGACCTCCTATATGTTGGTAGTATCCATCGCCATCAACACTCTGGTTTTAGAAGGAGGGATGACTAACAATATGTGGCCATTGACTTTGTTGTGAACCTCTCATCTTAAATGGCTCTTCCACAAATCATTCTCTCTGGACATTTTCCAAATAGATCTAATGGTAAACTTTTAAACATTGATGAACATATTTATAACTTGTCTCAATTAAAGTTTGATGGTGAGGGTGGAACATTTATAGGCAAGCATATATCTATTTTTTTCAGGTTTTGTGGTTTTTTTGAAATCAATTGTGAAGATTTTACTTGTGTGATTTTCTTCCTCACACTAGAAGGTCAAGTTAACTATAATGCCATACATTACCATCTACTTTTTTTATGCAACCAACTCATAAAATAGAAGAAAATATATATCACCGACTTAAAAAATATCCTCTTCAAGGGGTAAATGTCGTTTACATTACATAAATGAAAAATTCTTAGATGATACAAATTAGAAGACCTCCTTGGTATACATAGGGGTCTAAGGGGTCATAATATAATCAAATACTACATAAACTAGTAGAAAATGGTGAAATTAGTGACTAAGTGACTAAAAAATTTAGTCACCACAAATTTTCCAAGTGAAATACTACCAAAAATTAGCAAGATTAATATATCCAACTAAAAATTACTAACATAAATGACTAATTTAGTCCTGAGTTAAAATATACGATTAGCTAATATGTAATACTACTAAAAATGACTAACGTGGATGACTAATTTAGTCTTAGAATAAAAATATGACTACCTAACAAGAACTACGATAATATGAATTAGTCATTTATGTTGGTCATTTTAATATGTCACTTCAACAATCTAAACTTAGAAGTGATAGGGGATTCGAAGAATTTTATAGAGTGGATGAAATGTTATACTTCTTTATACAATTCTTTATTGGATCATAGGATGGTTATAATTATGGAGCTTATTACAATCTTTAGGGTTATATCATTTGATCACATTCATAAGGAATTAAATTCAAAGGTAACAAATTATTGAAAATGGGAGTGGGCACCCAACACCTCATTTTTCAACACGACATGACCACCTATAGATGTTGCAGAAACCTTTCCAACTTGTTTAGTTGGTTTCACATCTATTTCACATTTCTTCTTCATCTGGCAAAGTAGTAGTGCTAAGGAGAGGGTATGAATTTTGATCAAGAAATGTTCAGTTAGTACCACTACCATGTTTCCTTCAACGTGCAACTTTTCAAATGTCTTAAGTTTTCTTCACATCTTCTCATGGTGCTTGAATTACCTGTCTAAAGATCTAATTGAGACTACAACCCTCCCACTAATCTCTCACTAATCACTAAATTCCCATATTCCCAACTGGAGGTCTTGTTCATGGAAATTGAACATGAGAAAGATGAATTTAGGGACTAAGGCCCTTGGTTTCGTGCCCTAACCATAAAATATATATTAGCTCCTAAATGTGGTGAGAAACACCTCCTATGGTGCCCACATCACAGCTTAACATCAAAGATCCATTAAATAATATTTATGTGTTTTTTAAGTCTAGCTCATAGCCCTTGAAAATAAAAAGCTTCTTGTAAGCCCTAATGCCCTTGCTGACTGTTTGGTCAATTTAGTGTGATCTAAATTTCTATTTATATTGTCAACCCGGGGTTGATAAACTGACGAAGTGAGGTGTACTATATGTACTTAGATAACCATTTTCTTAGGTTTTTGTCGCTTTAAGCTTTTTAGTTTGTTTTTGGATTTTATTCTTTTCTTAATGTGTAGTGATGAAAGTGAAGTGTGAAGTGTGTGGAGTGTAAATGGTGATGATTTCTATACTTGAAAAATGCTCAAAAGAAAGCTTTACAATAACTGAAATGAAACCAATTCTTAAGAGAAAACAAAATGCATCAGAAAGCGAACTAATGGCAATGGCCCAATATCCTTGCTGCTGAAAATGAAAAGAAAGCAAAAACTTGAAAAACAACTCAATCTTAAAGTAAAGCATCTAATTCACACTACTTGAGCTTCTTAGATCCTTTGCCCCTTGGCTCAATCTACCTTGGGGAAGTAACCATGAGCATAACAAGCAATATGATATTTAACTATTCAATAAAGTAAATTGCATAAGGAAACTAATCACACTACTTGAATTCTTCAAATCCTTTACCCCTCAGCTCAATCTACCTTGGGGGAGTAATCATGAACATAACAAGCAATATGATAACTAAATGTAAAAAGAAATTAACCACACTACTTAGAATCTTTTAGTTCTTTACCATTCAGCTCAATCTACTTTATGGAAAGTGACTATGAGTAAGTAATATGAAAACTAAATCACACTACAGTTAGTGATCTTCTGATCTCCTGCTGATATAGCCATTTGACCACAGAAAGAAATCATAAATTGTTAAGCAGTATGACATCTAATTAGCAGAAAAAGAAATAAACAAATAACAACTTGAAAAGGACAATGTTGAATGTAAATTGCAGAAAATAAAGGTTAGCAAGAAGGAAAAGATGATCACATATGCCAAAAGTTATTAAAGAAAATAAAAGATTGCCCGGGCTGCCTAAAAGAACCTGCAAAAAGCACTGATCAGTTTACAAAGACAAAGATATGAACAACAGAAACATAAAGAAACATATTATGTGCAAACTAATGACAAAACAAAAGCATAATGAAACTAAAAAAATACTTTACAGGGCTTCAGTATGCATGGGCCCTCTACCACTTCAGCCAATCAAATGATCACAAGATTGTTTTCAGAAAGGTCTACTCATGTATTCAAATCAGCAGCATATAAAACAGTGGGGTGACAAAATAACCAGCAGCGTGCGGAAATTACATAACAGTTCAGAAATTCTATGCATCCAAAAGTCTCTTTACAGTGTTTCAAAACGAGTTATTTATAATGTAAAAGTTATACAGTTAACTAATCAACTACTTATGCTATTAACTATGTGCCATAGACACGTAGATCTCTGCAGTCGAGATCTAGTGTAACTGTCGTTATGCTTCGTAAATCTTTGGAGTGGTTGGCTGTTAGATTTATTGTTCAAGAACGATCCTCAGGTGCGTTGGAGCCTCCGTGAGCTGGGAACTAGGCCACGTATCATTCACGTGCCCAAAATAGTGACGTGCCACTGCTGGACTCTTTCGTTGGCCACATCTTTGACTTTGGTTGACCGCGACCTCTAATGGGTGATTTGGCCGGTTCGAAGGGACACGATCCATGTACATGCCATTTGGAGCTTGCCCCTATAGCCCGTTCCTTCAGAAGACACCTGGAGCACAGCCTTTAACAAAATGGCTGCGGAATACTTTGCTGGCTGTGGAAACCTGTGCTGGCTGCGGAAACTGACAAGTTTCCGTAGCTGCATGAACAAAAGACTAAACCAAACAACAGACATCAGTATAGTTAGAAAACCATATAAACAGTCCTTTTTAAACTATAATGCAATGATTCAACCACTGGATGAGTGAAGTGAGTGGAGTATGAGGGTTAAGAGGATGTGTAGGAAGGTGCAAGGTCGAGGCTCAACATATCCCCACTGTGAAGGTGTTGCATGTGCTCATGCAACCAAAACTGAGTGATTTCCCTTTTAATCTACATGCTCCGAGGCCTTTGCAAGGACGTCTAGTCCTCTTTTGTTTTTCTTTGATGCCATCGACATCATCATCCTTGGTTTTCTAACCAGGCATTTAAACTTGAGATTAATTAGAGCCCTTCTTAGCTTTTTGCATCTCTTTTTCAGTCTTCTATTCTTCTTCTGCCATAGTCCTAAATGGAGCATGGTATTATCATGGACCATTTTTTCCACTTTACCTTGCTCTTTGAGTGTTTCATTTTCTTGTATTATGTGTCTATTTAGGACTTCTATTTCAAACACTTCTTGTTTTAGAGACTGAACCTGTGCATCAAGTGGCAAAGAAGTGCTAGGTCCTGCAGTTGATTGCTCTAGTGATTCCAGGTAATTTTATACCTCTTGCTGGTTAGGGTCCACAGCAGGTGATTTTCTTTGTTTGAACTCAAAATCTTGTGGAGGAGGACTGCCTGCTCCTTCTTTCCAAAAAGGACTTTCCTCTCGTGGAGGGCTTGTGTCAAAGCTTGGCTTTTCTAGAGATTTCTCAAGTATTTCTTCACTTAATTCAATAATGTGGGACTGATCTCCCTTTGTTTTCTTCCATTTTCCATTTAACCGGGAGCTTCTTCTCAAGGATGAACTCACAACTATCTTCTCTGCACTTTGTTTCCCTTTCTCCTGTTTTTTAGCTAAGGAAGCAGCTTTGAGATCCACTAGCCTTTCTGACAGAGGCTGGTAGTCCTCTTCCAAGGATTTTTCAGGTGATGGAGAGATTTCTTGAGTGATTACTTTACCCTTCTCTTTCTTTTGTTTCTTATTCTTGGGCTGGTCTTCTTCCTCTTTTTCGGCAGTCTCTTCAATTTATTTAAGAGGGGAGTCTTGGGCTATAGCATTTTTATCCCTCCTCCTACTTTTCCTTGGGATTTTTGATGGACTACTTCCAGAGGCTTCAGCTGGCTCTTGGTAGTAGTTCCTTGTTAAAAATTGATCCCAAGTATCCTTAGATTTCTTTAACTGCTCCTCAATCAGAATTTTTATGAGCCCGTGGTGATAGAGATGTGGCTCAATGTTTCCTACAAGCTTTTGAACCATAACACTCATTTTATTTAAGCTTGCTAGCAGAAAATGTGGTAAATTAAGAACATGTCCATCTATAAAATTCATCATTAACCTCACATGGTACATGTACATAGAGCCAAAAAGGCCCTCACATGTAATAAATTTCTGTATAACCAACAATAAACCAGACCATTCTTCTTTCAAGACATGCACAGGGATACCTTGGGTGAGAACTGTGGTATCCATACCTTGATTGCGCAGCATCATTCTCCAGATTTGGTCATCTACGCTCCTATTTTTTGAATCATCTTTCTCTGTCTTGAGGAAGGCCTGTAGCTGCTGCTATGGTGGCCTCGGTCACCGCAAACTTTAAGTCTCCCACCTCTACTGTCTGCCCGTTAAAGGACCTTCCAAAGGTTTTAGTCACTTCCTTATTATACCCTTTGAATTTTTGAATAAACCAGAGCCATTTGGATTTCTTTAATAACTCCTTGACTTGGGGATATCCCTCCAAGTATTTTGATCCTTCCGGCTCGGCTCTCAGTAGTTTTCCCATTCTCGGCCTTAAATTCAGTGAGGGTTTTTTTATCTACGTATGAGGGTTAAGGAAGAATAGCTCTGTGACAGAGTTTTTAGGAGAGACTAAAGTAGATGTAATCGGGGTTTAGAACGACTGCAGTGGCTGTAGTCACAGCATCAAGCAAAATGTATTGACTGCAGTTGGAAATAGAGGGAATGCCCGGATCACAGGAAGAATAACAAGTGAGCAGGGGTGACCGTGATCGAATTTATGGAATGAACATGAGTATATGTGGGGATTATTATGATATGAGTGGAGTAAGAACTTGATTTTCACGAGTTTTAGGTGACTGTATGTGAGGTTTACACGTCTCAAGTAGAAGGCTGCAGGAATTACGGCTTGTAAGAGACGTAACACAATAGGTCACGTCTTAGAAGTATGAGTCATAAATAGAAGTAGAGTCATTTTTGAGTTTGAACTCGGGTAATCATAAGACCGTTAGGGAGAGTGAATGCAAGGTGTATGGAATGGTATTAAGGGATAGGAGTGGTAGTGGGTGGATAATTAAATCATTGCACATAGAAGAACCGATCATGGGTTAATAACTATACATAATGATGACTTGAAGTGTTGTTTGATAGAGAGTTTTGATCATACCTTTGGACACTTGTCATTCTTTGCTTAAAATTTGTAACCAGTTGCTCCTTTGTGATATTTTGATGATGCCCCATGTCCTTAGCTCACGTACACCTGCATTGCATGCTTTTGGCACTAACAGTTGATTTTATTTTGAAAATAGAGTGATGCTGGCTGCAAAAATCATTTCTAGCCACGGAAACAAGTTCCAACTGCGAAAACGGTGGCCAGCTGTGGAAACTGAAATAACACCCCCTGATCTACACAAAGATAGTTTAGAGGAAAATAGCTGAATGAAAAATAGTCCTGAGAGGGGACTTTATTGATGAAATGGAATGGAATGAAAATGGAGTGAGAATGAAGTGAGAATGATGATGAAAATGGAATGGAAGTGGAATGAAATGGAATGAGTGGATGAGATGGAATGAAGATGGAAAGAGCATGAGAGGAGGTTTTTTTTTTTGGAAAATATGGAGTTGTCAGGTGCCCCTGATTTTCACTCCATATTTTCTGTATAAGACTGTCAATCCATGATTAGTTTTCAGGCTTATACATTTTATTTTATTTTTATTTTATTTTTAATTTTTTTTTTTTTTAGAAACCACAAGAAACCAAGATCAAGCTGATGGGGTAGAAGGATTTTTCTCCACCAGCCTTATTGCAGAATTTTCTTGGAAGATTTTGAAAAACTCTTCTCTGGAAAGTGGCTTATGATAAACTTTCAATCGGTGGCCATTCACAATAAGAGGAGTATGAGATTCATCAATGGTCTTGATTCTTACCGCTCCATTGTCAAAGACTTTATCAATCTCATATGGCCCAAGCCAATG
>APFE030940599.1:50922-60925 GCA_000404065.3 Pinus taeda
TGCTATATCATGAAGTGGAAGTTGAGATATGTCTCCTTTTCCCATGATGTTCAAAATATCTATCCATTCATCTCTAATGGCTTTTAATAGAAGGGCTTTCAAAGTTTCATCATCTAAGTTACTCATTTTTGCGCTTTTCAGGTTATATTGAAATCCTTCAACTAAATCCTCCAAATTTTCATCTTCCTTTTGCACCATCTTGAATACCTCATCCTTGTGATTGGTGGGCATAGAATAGTCCAGGTACCTATCCAAAAATGTTTGTTTCATATTATTCCAAGTACTAATGGATTGAGTGATTAATCCCATGAACCATTTCAAAGCTGCCCCTTTCAATGTTGAAGGAAACAGTTTGAGTTTTTGAGCGTCTTCCAGATAATCATAAGTTCGACACACGACCTCAAACTCAAATAGAAATGTTTCAGGGTCCTCATTCCTTAATCCATGGAAGTTTGGGAGGACAGATGGCGAGATGTTTTTCATTGTGGCTCGGGAGTCATCATCGACTATAGGAAATCCGAATGAGTTGTCTCCATCCCTATTTCCTCCAATGTTACCTCTACCTCCTCCATTATTTCCTCCTCCACCTCTACCTCTACCTCTACCTCTACCAAGTTCGGTTGCTCCTTCTTCTGCCATGGTAGTTTCTTCAGAGACTTCATAGTTCTCTGGTTCCTCTACCAAGGGTGAATGAGGAGGAATTTCTCCCTCTTCCTCAGGTGATTCTACTTCTTCAATTACAATCTGTCTCCCTGTAGAAGGAAGGAAATGATCTCTTTCTAATTCGAATTCAATAGATGGTGTGGGAGAGTCAACTACTGCCTCTTGAATTCCAGGAATCCTAGAGCTAGGAGTGTGATTTGGAGATGTTGGAGGTGTCCCTTTCCTATTCCTTGAAGTAGATGGAGTTGTAAAAATCGAACTCTTGGCTCTAGCTAAAAACCTTCCCCTAGAATCTCTTGCTCTATGCATGTCCTTTTTTTATTTTTCTTCAAGTCAAGTTAATAATTCTCTTTCTGATCTTCCAGGTCACTCTAGGTGCAAGAAGAGAGCATACTCAAGAAACTATTAAACCAATAACTTTCTCTTTTCTTATCCTCCAGATCACACTAGGCACAAGAGGAGAGCATACTTTGAGAGGTTATCAATTTTCCTTTCTTGAAATTTTCTTGTTTTTATATATATTTTTTTAGAAATTGGCTACCTAATTTCACTTCCCTGGCAACGGCGCCAAAAAATTTTGGTCAATTTAGTGTGATCTAAATTTCTATTTATATTGTCAACCCGGGGTTCGTAAACTGACGAAGTGAGGTGTACTATATGTACTTAGATAACCATTTTCTTAGGTTTTTGTCGTTTTAAGCTTTTTAGTTTTTTTTTGGATTTTATTCTTTTCTTAATGTGTAGTGATGAAAGTGAAGTTTGAAGTGTGTGGAGTGTAAATGGTGATGATTTCTATACTTGAAAAATGCTCAAAAGAAAGCTTTACAATAACTGAAATGAAACCAATTCTTAAGAGAAAACAAAATGCATCAAAAAGCGAACTAATGGCAATGGCCGAGTATCCTTGCTGTTGAAAATGAAAAGAAAGCAAAAACTTGAAAAACAACTCAATCTTAAAGTAAAGCAGCTAATTCACACTACTTGAGCTTCTTAGATCCTTTGTCCCTTGGCTCAATCTACCTTGGGGAAGTAACCATGAGCATAACAAGAAATATGATATTTAACTGTTCAAGAAAGTAAATTGCATAAGGAAACTAATCACACTACTTGAATTCTTCAAATCCTTTACCCCTCAGCTCAATCTACCTTGGGGGAGTAATCATGAACATAACAAGCAATATGATAACTAACTGTAAAAAGAAATTAACCACACTACTTAGACTCTTTTAGTTCTTTACCATTCAGCTCAATCTACTTTATGGAAAGCGACTATGAGTAAGTAATATGACAACTAAATCACATTACAGTTAGTGATCTTCTGATCTCCTGCTGATATAGCCATTTGACCACAGAAAGAAATCATAAATTGTTAAGCAGTATGACATCTAATTAGCAGAAAAAGAAATAAACAAATAACAACTTGAGAAAGACAATGCTGAATGTAAATTGCAGAAAATAAAGGTTAGCAGGAAGGACAAGATGATCACATATGCCAAAAGTTATTAAATAAAATAAAAGATTGCCCGGGTTGCCTAAAAGAACCTGCAAAAAGCACTGATCAGTTTACAAAGACAAAGATATGAACAGCAGAAACATAAAGCAACATATTATGTACAAACTAATGACAAAAAAAAAGCATAATGAAACTAAACGAATACTTTACAGGGCTTTAGTATGCAGGGGCCCTCTGCCACTTCAGCCAATGAAATGATCACAAGATTGTTTTCAGAAAGGTCTACTCATGTATTCAAATCAGCAACATATAAAACAGTGGGGTGACAAAATAGCCAGCAGCGTGCGGAAATTACATAACAGTTCAGAAATTCTATGCATCCAAAAGTATCTTTACAGCGTTTGAAAACGCGTTATTTATAATGTAAAAGTTCTACAGTTAACTAATCAACTACTTATGCTATTAACTGCGTGACATAGACACATAGATCTCTGCAGCCGAGATCTAGTGTAACTGTCGTTATGCTTCGTAAATCTTTGGAGTGGTTGGATGTTAGATTTATTGTTCAAGAACGATCCTCAGGTGCGTTGGAGCCTCCGTGAGCTGGGAACTAGGCCGCATATAATTCACATGCCCAAAACAGTGGCGTGCCACCGCTGGACTCTTTGGTTGGCCACGTCTTTGACTTTGGTTGACTGCGACCTCTAATGGGTGATTTGGTCAGTTCGAAGGGACACGATCCATGTACATGACATCTGGAGCTTGCCCATATAGTTCGTTCCTTCAGAAGACACCTAGAGCACAACCTTTAACAAAATGGCTGCGGAATCCTATGCTGGCTACGGAAACCTTTGCTGGCTGCGGAAACTGACAAGTTTCCGCAGCTGCATGAACAAAAGACTAAACCAAACAACAGACATCAGTATAGTTAGAAAACCATATAAATAGTCCTTTTTAAACTATAATGCAATGATTCAACCATTGGGAGTGAAGTGAGTGGAGTATGAGGGTTAAGAGGGTGTGTAGGAAGGTGCAAGGTTGAGGCTCAACACTGACCTCCCTTACCCATGGTACATTCCTTGACTCATATACATGGCATAAAACATTTCCTAATGGAATTGATATCCCATATATCCCTAAGATTATTTAGAGAGGATCTATGTGGTTGTTCAATGGAAAATTCACGGCCCCTTAGAATGAGAAGCTTAATTTTATAAGTAAAGTCCTTTTTATCCTTCCCTAATACTAATCCCTATTATCAAAAGAACAATAATGGTGCCACTTTGGGTCAACGTAGGGTTTTTTCCAATGTCACCTTAACAACTAATCCTCTCAGTTTGGATTTCTTATTGAATCTCGGGGGTATCCCAAAGCACAAATTTATGGGGTATTTTATGTGACTAGATAACTAGTGCTATTACCATCATTACATTGGATGGTTCAACATCTTGATGATCCCTATCCTATTGAACAGATATTTTGTATTCATTATTACTTTCATTGTGACACCTCCAATAGATATGAATGGTGTTCATGAACCTATTTTTGGTTCTCTTATTTATGGAAGCAATAGTATCTTCGATGTTGTTATTCCTACCTTTGAAACTATTAGTTTTCACTTCTATCCCAATAGGGAAGTAGCCTTCTTTGATGAATGGCTACACAAAAGGGACCCTATGAGCCAATCGTTCATGTCATCGATGTAGTTCCCACATGACATGAACATTCGATGGTCTATCATATCCATACACTCTATGATGGGTTTCATATATACGCAACCTATGACAACGAGTTGCATTCTATTGCGAAAGGATATAAGTAGTGGAAAAATTATATTGAAGTCTATAATGACATGTTGCACACACATGTTTATATGAGTGTTGAGAAGCATACTTCCATCACACCTTGTTTAATCATCTCCTTAAATTATCACTTCAAAGGAAGGCTGGCACTGTATTTGTGAGGTGTGAGATTGATATCCTTCTACCAAAAACCAAAGACATATTTTATATCCTAGTTATATTTATCTTTTCCCTCATTTTGTTCATTTCCTTTTGTTATATGTATGTCTAGAGATGTATATACCTTCTTTAACTTGTATATGAGGATCATGACATTGTAGGTGAGCAAGGAGGCCTAACCCCTTTTGATTTGTTTTCATGCTATTTGATATCTTTTCACATATCCTAAAAACAATTATCATCATCTAAGATCTCACCTAATCATGACCTCTTGTGCTCCTAGGAGGTCAATCATTCTTCATTCTACTACCTTAACTTGAACACTGAACACAATTGCCAATATCCTTCAGATGGTTGAACCTTAAACAAAATTTGTAATATACTTCATCCAAGGACCACTTTGATTTTCTTGACAAAAATTAAAAATAATTTTAGTTTGAAAACATTTTCTAAAATGATTTTCAATTAATTGAATATTTTTATTTTTTAATATAGAAAATGGATTAACTAATGAAAATCCAAAAATATATAAAAAGGGAAATTGACCTTCTTATAAATTACCACTAATATCTTTTGGTTTGCTAAGTTGTGTGAGTCTTGAGATGACTTCACACTTAACCTTTGACTTGAGTAATTGTGACGCAGGGACATCTAAGCCATTAAAATCACCAGCGTATCACACTTGACCTGAGCCACACCTTCCCTTAACATGACCAAATTTTTACCTATGGAGTTTCAAATCGATGACCTTAACACCACGGAATGCCTTAACAATGAACCATATCATCGTCTATTCTATGCCCCATATACATAAATTACCACTAATTATTTTAGATAATTTATTTCTATTTACATGACTTATAAATTTTAGTTAAAAATAATTTGTTCAATGCCATAATCTCCCCTCCCTACTTTAATCCATCGTATATTAAAAGCCTTAATTACATTGAAGGTGGCCCTTTTTACACTGGTCAGGATAAGCATCGTCTAATACACTTTTCATCTCCATTTGACATTTGTATCAATGTACACCCATGACATTTATTTGATTCTCAAGATTTCCATTCTTATCAACTGAATTCTATTGTTGAGGACTATTGGGAGACTTGATCACTCCTGTCGAATAAATTCTTGGTATATCTAGTTTATTGGTTGTTGGATATACTCTTGTTGTTATAGTAGTAGTAACTAGTTTGACCAGGAACCTGGTCCAAATTACTCCAACAAATTATGGATTTAGTACGGTAAGAATAATAGAATAAGAGATTTTTTTATGTAAAACTATGAAAAGAAACAATCATCCACAAGCATTATACAACTCTTTAAAAAACATTCTAACAAACTAGAAAATATAAGATATATATATATATATATATATATATATATATATATATATATATATATATATAATTATCATAATAGTTTTTATTAAAAATACTAAAAATACATTCTTTATGTTAAAAAGATTTGACACAATTTCTTTAAAAAAAAGTTCATTTCTTTTAAATACTTGAATCTCTAAACCACCTATTGGCTTACATAGTTAAAAAAAACACCATTAATATTTGAAAGTAAAATTTATACATATTTATACATAATCAATATTCATTTCTACAAAAATACATTAACTCTAATCCAATTTCATCTATAGTATATTATCACATCCAATCTCATTTAAAATATATTATCATAAGATAATATTATTAAAAGTTAAATATTATTTAAATTCTTAAAAAATTATAATTATATTATAATTAAAAAGTTAGATTTACGAAAGTATGCGTTAATAAAACATCACAAATATTGAAAAATATGTACCATAAGAACAAGAGAGTGGAGTCCTTTATTTTGCTTTTACATGTTTGAATACAAATATTTCAGTTGATTTAATATGTACTAAAATATAATTTTTATTTTAAGAACCATTTTATGCGGAGAACTTTTAGGGCTTACACTATGAACTAAAGAAAGCAAACCCAACCCAAAACAAAGAAAAATAAATTAGCCTCTGAGGTAAAAAGTTAACGAGATTTAGGCGGGAACTTACAAAAAGTTTATGAGCTTTAAGAGTTAGGAGGGATTTATAAAAACCCTCTTCTATGACATTGATCCTTAATAATACACCTAATGAGCGTCGAAAATGAATAGAGAGGCCAGGAAAAAGCGTTGTCCAACATCTACAAGGACGAGCACTTGGATGCTCTAGCCCTGAAGCTCGTTCATGTCCATCAATCATGCGTTCAGGTGGAAAGACAGGCAATGGTTGTGCTTATCAAGAAGTAGATCACACATGAATATATGATTGGAACTACCCACACAAACACCATCAATACCCACCTCATTGTTTGTGTATAGTTTATTAGAAAGAGTGCCCACTACTATTACTTTCACATGCCCTATCGATTCGCTATAGATCAATTATATCACAAGTGTTGCTCCCATTTATTTCTCTGGCACTGTACATTGTTCTTAGAATAGAGAGTTACAAAAACACCTATAATTTCCTTTCTTTCAAACCCAGTTGATTTAAATCCAAATCTACCCACATAGCTGTATAATGGAGCACTTAAGTTTTTGAAATAAATACTATAGGAGAGCTTTACAATTCTGCAAATAAGGGGCATATTCAGTGGTGGAAAGGTGCATTTTGATGTCATCTAGTGTATCACATTGGATCAAATTGTTGTAATCGACTATTGTCAAGAGGTTAGATCTGTATCCTCGCACAACTTCCTCCAGGTATCCTCCATGGATATTTAATGTCAACGCCTTGAACCCATATATGATTGCTACTTTTATTTCCAAAACTAATACTATTACAAATTAGTTTTGAACCTGTTAGGCCTTTAAACCTCCAACATGAATTGATCAGTTTATGGGTATATGTATTGAGCTAGAATCCGTTGTCTCACCCACAATGCTCAGAGAATATCTTTTTGAAGAAACAAAATCCCAACTAAGATTAATGTTCATATAAAGAGAATAAAATCACCTCATTGTCTCGCCCACAGTGCTCAAAGAATATTGTTTTGAAGAGACAAAATCCCAACCGAGATTAATGCTCACATAAAGTGCATAAACTCACATTTGGATAGCTCATAATATAGATTTATGGGACATCATTGAGGGTCTATGCCAGCCTAGCCACCTGTATAAAGCCTTTATCTCCACCCAGCTGAGATTCCATTGTAGCTAACAAAATCACAAAGAAGCTGAAGATGGCCTTCTTCCACGATGGAGGCTCAACAATGGTGTCTTTGGACTATCGTCTAAGTTATTTCCAATGTATTTGGATGATCCTAATTGGTGAAGGGTGCTTACATTCAATAAAAGATATCATAGACTTGAAAATAGAAGGGGAAGTTGTTGGGGATCTAAGAAAGGCACAGGATGTGTCAAAATATAGAGATCATGTAGCAGGGCTTCTAGGTGCAAGAAATATTGGAGATGCAACAAATTTATTGTGTATAGTGAATGAAGCTTTGTTAATCAGCCCACATTCTGAGCGGTTACTTGAATTGAAAGAATTAACACTTTTGATATTGCGAAAATATGAGGAGGTTATACATGTATGTGAGAAAAGCTTAGAATCTGTAGAAAAAAACTATTGCTTTGTGAATAATGAAAATCAATTATGTAATGAGGATTCATTGGAAAGTATGGGGTATTTTCCTCTCAAATTATGGTGGTGGTAGATGTGTGCCAAGGAACATTTCCAATTTGGTAGATTGGAGGAGGCACTTGATCTACTACTGAAATATGAGCAAATAAATTATGCATTTCAAAAGTTTGGAATAGAGAGTATGGAATATTTAACATAATTTACAACTACAATCTGTGATCTACTAGGCCATAAGGCTATAGGAAATATAGATTTTCAAGGAGGTAAGCATTCAGAGGTAGTGGGGAACTATACAACTACTTTGGCATGCAATCGAGAATCATAACCTTTCAGTGTTATTTGTTTTTGCAATCATGTAGTTTCTTCCCAAGCTCTGGGCTATATCACTGATGCTATTGCAGATTGTAGCCAAGCCATTGCTCTAGACCCAAACTATCCCAAGGTTATTTCTTGGAGAGCCACATTACGTGAAAGTGTTAGATATTATGGTCTTCGGTCCCTATACTACTAGTGTAACCCCTTATTGTTATTAGTACAACCACCTTATTATATTTTTGTGCCCATGTAGTCCCCATATTGTTATTATTGTTCCCTTACATTATTATCGTTATGTCAACTCCGATTATATTATGACCCCTTAGACTCCTATAAATAGAAAGGAGGTCTTGTCATTTGTATCATCGAAGAATTGTTCATTTGTGTAATGTAAAGGAGGCTACCCCCTCGAAGAGGCTTATTTCTAAGGTGTTCATCTATCTTTTCTATCTCTTTGTGAGATGGTTTCATAACATTTGGTATTAGAGCTTTGGATTCTAGGGTTTCACTGCTCCAAACAGGTCATCATGGAATTTGCGCTATAATTTTTTTTTGCGACATTTCAGATGCTACAAAAAAAACCATTTGGGATGAAATCGTTAGAACTGCGGGTCCAAATTTTAGAGCTTTTTGTGCTATATTTGAGGATATATGATCTAAGGAAGTTGGCCATTTTGTAGACTCCCGAATTACATTCCAAATAGGTGATATGGAGAAATTAGTCATTACTTTTGTTTTGAGCATTAGATTGAAATTTCGTAAGAAATTACAAAACTAGGACGGACTATAGTTTCTTGTGTATATGTTTCAAATCCTGAGGTCAAAACGATGACACATGGCACTTCATACAAGTTCACTCTTCTTAAAAGGTATATAATCAGGTCATCTTGGGAGATTGTACATAATTCTTTCTTGGAGAATATAAATTTGATTAGACTGGTAGCACTGGAAAGAGGACGCAGAGGGCTACTATAGATCACAATTTCAGAACTTAAAGATCCGAAAGTACAGAGTTACATTTGTTTCACGATCAAGCTCCCGAAATCAAGAAAAAGCGGGATGAGGAAGTTTTATGGCAAGGATCCGATAAATTGGATACTACAGATGGAGAAATATTTTGATCTACATGGGGTACCACTATTACAAAAGGTATGTATTGCATCTTCATATTTAGAACAAGAACAATTTTTATGGTATAAATGGATTTGTTCTCATAAACAACTTGTTACGTGGTCAATTTTCCCAGAGGAAATTATAGCACATTATGAGAATACAAAGAGCAACACCACAAGAAATGGAAGAAAAAAGAGAAAAAGGGCTTTGTGACAAAGTGGAAAGAAAAATTAAGGCAGCAATGAATTCTACCCCTCACAACTATAAGGATGGAAGTGTTGTTTCTCCTAGCCTTCCATAACCTACAAGGGTTACACCACAACAATTGGAAGAAAAAAGAGAAAAAGGACTTTGTTACAATTGTGATAAAAAATGCACTAAACATCATAAGTGTGCTGAGAAGAAACTATTTCACATAGAGTATGAAGAGGAGGAAGAAAAGGATCAAGAAACATCAAAAGAAGAGGATATATGCGAGGACCCAACCCCAGAGAAAGAAGAAATGAATCTGACCATATCTTGTAAAGCATTGGCAAGAAGTAACACTCCTCAAACTCTCAAGATAGAAGGACATATCAAGAAGAAAAGGTTCAAGAAGTGAAAGATCACATCAAGGAAGAAGAAATGGATCCAACCATATTGTGTAATGCATTGGCAGGAATTACCACTCCTCAAACTATCTAGATAGAAGGACATATCAAGAAAAAAATTGTTCAAAAAGTGAAAGTTCACATCAAGCATCAAGAAATGAATCCGACCATATCTTGTAAAGCATTGGAAGAAATTACCACTCCTCAAACTCTCAAGATGGAAGGACATATCAAGAAGAAAAAGGTTCAAGCAGTGAAAGATCACATCGAGCATCAACAACAAGTT
>APFE030940599.1:77883-127303 GCA_000404065.3 Pinus taeda
GTTCAGATCTGAGCATCTGAGGTTATTTCAGCCCTAGTTCAAGGTACGCAGAGGCGCCGAAGGTTCAGTGCGTAGGTACGCAGAGGCGCCAAAGGTTAAGTGCGTGGGTACGCAGAGGCGCCGAATGCTCTGTGCGTGGGTACGCAGAAGCGAAGAAGGCTCAGTGCGTAGGTACGCAGGGCGACAGTGGTTCAAGTGCGTGCTTTCTGCAGCAGCACGCGACGCGATTATTCTTTTGGGTGCGTACCTGCTGGAAAGTACGCGGCGCGATAGTGGCATTGGGTGCGTACTGTACGCAATTCAGTGAAAGGAGAAGTGTGTGTCCACGCAGTCCAGAAGAAGAAGATCTGTGGGTATACGCAGAGAAGCAGAAGGTGAACTGCGTAGCAACGCAGGCCAGTAAAAGAAAAAACGCGTATCTGTGTTAAGATCTTCTGTTGGTTGAATTTTTCTGTTGGAAAGGTGTCCTGGGTTCTGTTCTGTTATTGTTGATTTGGTTATTACAGCTGTCTGTATAATTTACATGAACTTGATGATCATTTGATGTATATGGATCCAGTTTGAAAATTTATGAAAAGTGGTCCTTGAAAAGAAGTAGGGGGTTGTAGCTCCCTTTCAGGAGAGACTGGAAAATGAGAGAGAGTTGTAGCTCTCAGCAGGTTGCAGCCTGCGTACTGGTAAAGGACTGCACCAGTACAAGAGCATTGTAAAAGGAGTTTCTAATTTGAAAGAAGATAGAGACATATTGCAGCAGGTGGTTTTCACCCACATTGGGTTTCCACCTTATATCTGGTGTTCTTTGATGTGACTGTCTGTTTTTCTTGCTCATTATTTTATGGTACTGATATGCAAAATAATTCAAAGTATAAATAAGGAAGATTTGTTAAAAAGAACTAGATAATACTGATTCCCCCCCCCCCCCTCAGTAATATTTTCAACAGAGAGCCCTCAAGCCCCTGAGCCATAAACTTTGGAAATGTTTCTAGTATGGATCCCTATGGCTTTTAATGTTCTGATTCTTTTACCTCATGGTTATAATGGGAAAGAAAATGTTTTTAGGAATGCCCAACAACACATCAATGGACAGGTAAACACATTTTTTATAATTGCATTGTACATTCCATGATATCATCTCTTTATTGTTTGATTGTATTTTGAACATTTCTTTTTCATTTTATTTTGTATTTTAACTATGAAATTGAAATAACTAGGTATAATGTCCATTTAAACACCAACCAATTCTTAAAGATGAAAATAGTATTACACAATATTGATTGAAATCCTTTTAGTTGTTTTATGTTGAAGTATTTTCATGACTATTAGAAATGTTTACTTTCATTTTGTTATTTGAGAACACATTGTTTACATACTTGACCAATTTCATGCATTAGAGAATGAAATGTTGTTGCAAATAAAATGACAAGGATTAGACATCACATAGATTATTTCTTTCACAAGTTATCTACAACTTGAGATTTTTAGCATGTAATTTTGTTGGCATGATTGTACCTAACCTTTCATTGAAGGTTGGTTACTAAATTACTAAGGTATTCATTTCTATGGTGACCTTTTATTTTCTTTGTTTATACAAGTCATATAGCCACATAGTGGCCACTATCACTGAACTGAAGAAAATTTGTTTGTGTTTCTTGGTTTTATAGGGGAAAATGGCTTTAACATTGCTCATGTGGAGGTATATGTCATATACATCCTTTATAATATACTTTAGTTTATATCCTAGTGTTCATTGTCTTTTATATCTTACACATTGTATCTTTCTTTCTTTCTTCTTCTTCTTCTTCTTCTTCTTCTTCTTCTTCTTCTTCTCTTTTTTTTTTTTTTTTTTCAGTTTTTTTTTCAGAAAAGGAACTTAGTATTGATGGTAAGAAACAGGATCCGAAGAAAGAGGAGAAAAATAACACTGGGCTGACAAAATCAAAAAAAGAGAGAGGATAATCAATGTAGTGGTACCCTTAAATCCAATATCCCACATAAGTAACACAAATAAAGAATGATGGTCAAGTCTTCAGAGTTGGTGAATTCTCGTGCAATGCCTTGGAAACACAATGATAATGTTTTCAAGTGATGAGACAACATTTCATGTGTAAATTATAGCCTAATCAATATTAAGTTGAAAACTTATATTGTAATATTTGACATTTCATAGAATATAATTTATGTGGTTGAGATTATTTATAGTTGCACTTGATATTGTTTAATATTGTAATTAACATATGTAACTTTGTGTTTTCATATTAGATGAACTAGTGCACATTATATGACATTATTTTAATTTAGCCGCAAAATCATACTAATTAAATTATGTTAAATAATAATGAACACATAAAATCAATCTAAAACTACTAAATTAGTAGTTTATAATGATTAATGGTAAACACAAATAAAATGAATATATGACTAAATTAGTCGTTTATAATGATTATTAATGAAACTAAATGAAATGAATATAAACTACTACTGAGTGGGCTTGATTGTGGGGAAAAACTCCACAGTTAACCGCGCTTGAGCCAGAGGAGATCTGGGATGGGTGACGTCCTAGGAAGTCCTGGTTACCAGGTGCAAGCCCCAGAAGTGATGATTGATGCTATGTGATTCGTTCTCCACATTTCACTAGTTTCAATCCCACTTCTTCACCCCTGTGAGCACACCTGATGCAATGAGTGCAAAGTGAACTATTCAAAAACATGAGAAATGAGTCAGTTACGACTACCTCTCATGGAAATGGTCATCACTGAATGACTACTAACGCAGTTGAATCAAAATGATATAATAAAAATGCACTGCGTAAACCCCCATACTTAAATTCAAAAAGAGTCAAGGGATCTCTACTTGAATGGTTCATGAGGCACAATACTTGCTAAGGTTTTTCAAATGGTGTAGCAAGCTAAGTAGGCTTGATTGTGGGGAAAAACTCCACAGTTAAGCGCGCTTGAGCCAGAGGAGATCGGGATGGGTGACCTCCTGGGAAGTCTTGGTTACCAAGTGCAAGCCTCGGAAGTGATGATTGATGCTATGTGATTTGTTCTCCACATTTCACTAGTTCCAATCCCACTTCTTCACCCCTGTGAGCATCACCCAATGCAATGAGTGCTAAGTGATCTATTCAAAAATCATGAGAAATTAGTCAGTTACGACTACCTCTCATGGAAATGGTCATACGTGAATGACTTACTTAACGCAATTGAATCCCAAAATGATATCTACTAACTCAATTTTTTATATAATAAATATGAGACTACCAAAAAACACTAAATGACTACTGCAAATGATAAATTTTGGATTACAAATGACAGCTAATTTTTGCATATATACAACTATTATAGCTAATTTACAGTACCTTATAATACGAACAAAATTTACTCATATTCCTTTGGTCATTAATTGGTTTCAAACAATGATTAAAATTTGCATATATATGACTATTAGTAGCTAATTTACATTATCTTATAACACGACCAACATTGAGGTCATATTTCTTTGGTCATTAAATGGTTTTCTCAGATGATCATAAAGCAATATATTTTTTTTTGTATATTTGGTCATTAATTGTGTCAATTATTGACTAAGGCAACGACCAAATTTATGACAAAATATACTACTAGACAATAAAATTGAGACAACCAGTTATTGACTAAGCTAAAAATGACTAAAAGTTGGTTGCGTTATAGGATACTATAAATTAGCTACTACTGGTCACCCACTAAAAAATGGTCATTTATATGCAAATTTTAGTCATTGTTTTAGTAACTAATTAGCCATTTTGTACTAGCGATAAAAATAATAATGTAAGGGCACAACAATAACAATAGTGGGCTTCTATGAGGCACACCAATAACAATAAGGGGGGATACATGGGCACAACAATAACAATAGGGGGTCACACTGATGATAACAATAAGGGGAATACACTAGTATTATCGGGGTCTAACATGCCCCTATCCTTTAAAAACGTTTTTTCCTTAATTCTTGAGAAGTTTTGGATGTTTATGTATAAAATTATCATCCTCCTATGTGGAATTTTCGGCAAGTTCTTCCACTTAATGAGACACTATGAAATTAATCGATTCTGTAGTTGTTGGGTTCTTGTTTTCGTGACTGTTTCATGATCAAATATGATTTTTCCTTCTTTTTCAAGCTCTGGAAACACTGTTTGAACTGGGACATTTTCACTAATAACCTTCTTTAAGCATGAAACATGGAAAACTAGGTGTACTCGGGAAAATGTAGGCAAGTCCAATTTGTATGTCGTAGTACTAATATTTTGTAACACCTTGTAAGGACCATAGTACTTGGGTGATAATTTATTATCCTTATTAGCTTGTTCGAGGGACATTTATTTGTATGGTTATAGTCGTTAAAATACTCATTCAGCTACATGAAAACTTCTTTCACTACAATGTTGATCTTCCTATTGTTTCATTCTATTTTGCGCTAGTGTGAAGTTATCATTTAGGAGTTAGAGAACTTGTTTTTGGTGCTCAATTTTATCTTCCATTGTTTGAACCTTAGATTTTTCTCTTAAATATGATGTGATGGATGGTGGATGATATCCACAAAATTTCATGAATGGGGTCATCTTTGTTGGAGTATGGAAGGAACTCTTATACCATCATTTATCCATAGGTAACCACTTGACCCATTGTGTTTGTTTATCAATTACAAAGAAACAAATATATCCTTCCAAACATTTGTTCAGTATCTCAATTTTCTCAATAGATTGAGGATGATAATATGATATATGAGCTAATTGATTACCAAGCCAATAAAGTAATTCCATCCAAAAATTTCCAATGAAAATGGGATATCTGAGACTTACAATAATATTTGTGTTTCCATGTAGATTTTGAATTATTTCCATAAATGTAGTAGAAACTGTACTGGATTTAAAAGGATGATAAAATGCACAAAAGTTTGCATATTTTGTAAGTCTATCAACTACAACCATGATGACACTCTTTACTTTATACTTGGATAAACCTATGATAAAATCCATTGAGACCTCCACCCAACGCTGACTTGGAATGGCTAAAGGTTGTAACAAGCTTGGGGCATTAATCGCTTTAACTTTAATTTGTTGGAAAACAAACCATTCTGCCACAAACTTCTGAATATCAAATTTAAGGCCATCCCAAAAAAAATCCTTCTTGAACCTATGGTAAGTTTATAAAAATCCTGAGTGCCCTCCTAAGGGGGAGGTGTGCAATTCAAAACAAATGTTTTTCTTGAGTTGGGAATTCTTACAAAGATATAAGTGATATTTGTACCATACTAAATCATTTGTCCAACTAAATATATTAGATGTACTAGGAGCTTGTTGAAACTTTTGAATGAGTGTCTTCACCTCTTCATCATTCTTCCATTCATCCCTTGCTTTAGTTATCCAATCATGCTGGATAATAGAAATGGCACAAAGTAATGCTTCCACATCATCATCCTTTCTTAAGCGTGAATCTACAACAACATTTTGCTTCGTTTTTTTGTAGATGATTTAAGATTCATAACCCAACGTCTTTGTGACCCATTTTTACTACTCTTCTAAAGATAATATTTGTTCCAAAAAGCACTTAATACTATCATGATTTTTCTTTTACCTCGAAGTGTCTTCCCATTATGTAAGGTCTCCATTTATTTAGTGCATGTAATATTGCCAACATTTCTTTCTCATAAATAGGTTTGAGTAAATAATTTCCTTTGATTAGAAGACATTCAAAATAAATGGATCTTCCTTCTTACATTAAAAGAATGCTAATTCAGTTTCCTGAGGCATCACATTCCAAAATAAATATTTTTGTGAAGTCTAGCATAGCTAAGACCGGTGCTTGGAACATTTCCTCTTTAAGATGTTCAAACTCCTTAGTTGCTTCTAGAATCCAAGAAAATGCATCTTTCTTTAGTACTATTGTTAGAGGTGCTTCTAATCTCCCATAATTCTTAACAACCTTTTGATAATACCCTGTCAACTGGAGAAATCCTCAAAGATGCTTTATGGTTTTGGATATTTTCCATTCGTTATTGGATTTAATTTTGTTAGGGTCTACTTTAACACCCTCATGAGATACAATATGACCTAGATATTCCACCTCCTATACTCCAAAGAAACATTTGGAGGTTTTTGCATATAATTGTTTCTTCTCCAATTGTTTCAGCACCCTATCAACATGTTGAACATGATCTTTCCAAGACTTTGTATAGATTAGTATATCATAAAAAAATACTAACACAAATTTTCTAGGGAACAGTTTGAAAATGGAATTCATCAAACCTTGAAATGTGAAAGGTGCATTAGTAAGGCCAAAAGGCATCATCAAAATTCATAATGACCCTCATGATTTCTTAATCATGTTTTTGGATTGTCTTCTGTCTTCATTCTAATTTGATGATATCCTGAATGAATATCTAGCTTGGTGAAGTAAATTGATCCATGTAATTCATCCAACAATTGAACAATGACAGGAATTGGAAATTTACCTTTAATAGTGTGCTTGTTGATCTCCCTATAATATGGAAACATACGCCATTATCCATCCTTATTGTGCACCAATACTACTGGATAAGAGAAGGAACTTTGACAAGCTTGAATTATACCAACCTGTAGCTTTTTTGCAACCATGCATTCCATTTCACTCTTTTAGGCATATGTATGTATGTAAGGTCTGATGTTTGGAGGAACACTTCCTAGAATCAATTTAATAACATGATCATAATCAAGAATAGGTGGGAGTCCTTTGGAAGTCTCAAATACCTTGGAATGATTGTCCAATACTTTTTGGAGATCTAGAGAAATAGATGATGTTTGAACCTCTAGTGAGCATAATTTTGCAATGACGCCCATTTTTATTTCTTCAGAAGTTTTTGCATGCCATTAGAGATAATTATATTTGTTGGTTTCCCCTGCAATACCACTTAATTCAACTTCATTTCCTTCCAAAAATAATTTCAATATAATTTCTTCAAAATTAAAACCTATCATCCCCAAATATTATAACCATTGGACTCCTAGTACAACATTGACACGACCCATTGGAATAGAAAGTAATGGACTATTCAATACATATTCACCCATGGTCATCCTAATATTATGGAACTTTCCAGAGCAATTTATATTTACTCCATTTACAACCATCACTTGAGACTCTGGTGCTGGATATAAGAAGCAATTCAATTCCTTGGCTATCTTACAATGAATAAAATTATTCGTACTACCAGAATCAATTATCACAGTTACCTTTTCCTTATTGATATATCCTTCTATCTTGAGAGTTTTAGGAGTAGTTACTCCTACCAATGCATTACAATATATGGTTGGATACATTTATTCTTTCTTTGGGGTTGGTTCCTAGTATATATCCTCCTCTTTTGTTTTTTCTTGTTCCTTTTCATCCTTCTCTTCATAATCTATGTAGATAATTTCTTCTCAACACACCTATGACCTTTAGTGTATTTTCTATCACAACTCTAACAAATCCCTTTTGCTATTTTTTCCTCCAATTTCTATGGTGTTAACCTTATAGGTTGTGGAAGGCTAGGAGAAACAGCACGTACATCTTTATAGTTGTGAGTGGTTGACTTCCTTGTTGTCATAAGTTTTCTTTCAACTTTTCTTGCCACCTTGAATGCTTTCTCTAATGAATTAGGTTCTCAAAGGTGAACCTCATGTTGGATGTTATACTTTAAAGTCCCTATGAATACATCAATCTTATGCTCCTCTGGAAAAGCAATTACCTTGATATTCAATTTTTGGAAGTCCCAATGTGCTCCACCATCGAACCCTTTTGGTTGAAATGAATCAGTTGGCCAAATAAGGTGTTTCTCTTTGTATCCTCATAGTTTTCTATCATTTCCTCTATAAAAACGGACCAAGTGACAAGTGGTTTATGAGAAAAAATCCATTGATACCATATAAAATGATTTGGTTCTAAATAGAAAGATGCAATGTGTACCTTTTGTGTGTTTTTCACATCATGGAGATCAAAACATTTCTCCATCTGTAGTATGCATGTTACAAGATCCTTTCCATCAAAATTAATCATATCAATATTTGGAATGTGGTGGGTAATAAACCCAACATTGGAGTCTCTAAAATCATAATTCATATTCCTCTTGTTCTCCGCACGAGTTTCATGGAATACCGTTTAGCTATTAGGAATCATTACTTGTAGTAACTTTGTCAAACCTTCCATGAATTATTTTAAACCATTGATGTAACCTTTTATTTCTGATTTTAATCCATCCATGTCCCCTCTTAGTTCATGTTTGGTTTCTCTTTGTGAGACATAAATTGGTTGCACTTCATCCTGTAATTTTAATATATCATATTGCAATTCTTTCTCTTCATGAGTCATGGTAGATATTTCTAAGGGCTTAACAGGTGTATAATTATTTCATTTTGAGGCATTTTCAAAGAAAATATTGATATCTATGCTTTAATATTCCCTTTGAATCACTTCAAAGTGATTTTTTAAACAAAAGCTATGCAAATTTTAAAAAATAAACACCTTTTTCTTGATTTTTAGAAGATTGATATTAAATATGTTGTATATTTATAATTTCTTATCTCCGTGGTCTAAAATTTTGTCCTATTCTAGACCTTTCAGTATCATTTTCAACCTTGAAAGTGAGACCGATATTGGATTCTTCAAAAAAGATATATTCCCAATCTCCCACGATAACATGATTATATAATGGCTCAGTAGAGCGAAATTGTACAAAGTGACACATATAATTGTTTCGACCTTTGGACCTGAAAATCATACAAAAAGATATATAGCCCATGCAATTTCAGTCACTTTATACGAAATTAAAATACGATGCCTAGAGAGAAAGTTATGACGATTTTATCTAAGTCACTTGTTTGAGATGGAATTATAGAGCCTGCAAAACCCTAACTTCCTTGGATGATATCCTCAAACATATAGTAAACCAAGATCTTAAATTCGTACAAGAAGTTCACCAATATTTCATATGCACATGATTTTAATTTTAGCTTTTGAAGCCTCGTAGAAAATATTTATAATGAAAATTCCAAGACGTCTATTTGAAGAAGTGAAACCCTAGAATTCAAAGCTCTGATACCAAATGTTATGAAACCAGCTCATAAAATAAAAGAAAATGTAGATAAACAACCTAAAAATTGTCCTCTTTGAGGGGGGAACCTATTTTATATTACTTGAATTAGCAATTATTGGATGATACAAATGATAAGACCTCCTTAGTATGTATAACTATCTAAGGGGTCACAATATAATCAGAGCCTACATAACAATAATAATATAAGGGCACAAAAATAATAATAGTGGGTTTGTATGGGGCACAACAATAACAACATGGGGGATACATTCACAAAACAATAACAATAGGGGTTGACGAGCCTCGATATTGCAAAAAAAATGCTGCAACAACCAAGGCTACCGACATTAATTATCAACACGGGGTTCGTACAAACTTAAGAGGCATCGACACTATATATGCAGCATACAATGTGTCCTTCCTTTTCTGTGATGATGTAATGAAGCGCATTTACTGAAGTCAAATCCTAAACTAATTGCAAAAAATGAAATGTTTGAAATGGAACTTTAACGTATTGCAAGAAAGATAGTAAAGAGACGGAAATTCAATGCTAAATCACAGCATATCCTAATTAACTTCCAAGAAACTATGCTTTGCCATAATGCTAAATTATCATGAACCAAATGCTACTACCTAATCATGGAAGTAGGAAGCATCAAACATCACTAATGTGCAAGTAAAGGGACTGAAATAAATATGTTTTTGTTTTTTTGTCTTTTCATGCAAAATCAAGTATGCAAACTAATTTATTTTGGTAATGTGGCATCTGAATTAAGGATGTTGGAGGTTGTATGGAAGGGTTAGGAGGTGGTTGGATGGTGTGGGAGGCCCTTGGGAGACTTTTTGTGATTTCCTAGAGGTTTTCTCTCAATTCAGCCTTAAAACAAACCATTTCAGGAAAATCTAGAGGATGTACTAGAAACCTACAAGATACAACCGAGAGCAAAATGGAAGGTTTGGAGGTGATGAAAGACTTATGGAATGTGGTATATGGGTGGAATGGAGTTGGAAAATTCCTAGGATCACTTAGAGCTCAAAACCAAAGTTGGGAGATGGGTGGTTTTTCTCAAAAATATTGTGAAATGATGAAATTTGCGAGGGTTTAGTGACGCAGAAAATCAAATCCAAATTGGAGATGGGACAACTTTTTTTATTAACTAGGATATATTAGGTCCCTATTCCAATTGGAATCACTAAAAAAGACCTATGTTAACCCATGCAAAAAAAAAAAAAAAAAAAAAAAACATTACTAGCCGAAAACCTAGAAATTTGAGAACTAGTGAGCTAGTAATCTACAAAATGCCTAAACAAATCAAGTGCAAATGCAATGGGGTAATTTCTGTTATAACTAGAATGTTTTTTCAACCTAATTCAAGTGGAATCAATTCGATTGAAGCTTATTAGCATGCTCTAGACTAATCCAAGCAACTAAATGATTATTATGAAGTTCCAAAGCTTTTACAAGGATGAAATAATTCTTCTATTCCTACAAAATAAATTACATCGACCATTTAACTCAATCCTACAACAAGAAATTATTAATGCTAAATGCAGAAATAGAAAGACATAAAAACTATAGATGCATGTGAATACGCAATGGAAAGAAGGAAAGAAAATGATACAAAATGGCTCTGAGGTTCCTAGGATTTCCAAGCTCAAGGAAACTCAGAGACCTATGGAGGAGAACAAGATTTAGAAATGAACATGACACCAATCTTCATTATTTTCATCAATAGAATTACATCCTTTCAAGAAAATACAATAGAGCTGCAAAAATACAATCTCTCTTCCCAATAATGTTAATGAAAATATCCCTAGAGGAAAATTCAACTTGGTAATTATAAAAAATGCTAGGAATAATTCCCTATGAATAGAGGAAGATTTCCCCTCCACAATCCCTTGATTAGTGGATCTATTCCCCAATACTAAGAATTTGCATTAAATGGTAGGGAACACATTCCAATATTTTCTCAATCATTCTCTAGAAGAAAATTTGGCTTGGAACTTATAAAAAATGATTAAGGATCATTCCCCATGGATGGTGGAAGCTTTCCTCACCAAAATCCCTTGATTACTGGATCTGCTCCCTTGATTAGCGAAACACATTCCTAGATTTTCTCAATCATTGGAGTTTCACATTTTGTGCCATAATTCCATAATATCTTGTTGACTCAATATTTATTATTGATCCTTCAGTAGTAGGGAACAATTCCCTAAATTATATCCTCCTCCAACTCTTCATAATCTACCCAATATTCTCATAATATTCCACAAAAAATAAATAATATTAGGCACAAATATTCAATTATTCATAAACCTTATTAATGAATATATTAAAGTTAAAAATAAATTATCTAATGCAAAAAGAGAGGTTTAATGTGCTGAAGGATGGTCATAGGCCTTAATTTATGTTTTAAATTAGAGGCATAAGCCTTAATTTATGTCTAATTTAGAGGCCCATCATACCCCCTGTTGAAAGTGTTTCTCATCCTCTGAGCAACTTAGTGACCTCATTGTGCTTCATCCATGGCCCCTGTGACCTCCCTCTTGTGCATTATGAATCTTGGCTGTAATTTTTGCAAGGAAAAGCCAAAAAATATATTTGTGTAAAGAAAAATCCTTGTTTCTTGAGACCATTAGTTTGCCTTCTTCCCCTTATTCAAAATGGTTCTTGATTATTTTTTCAGTTTGGCAAGGTCTTACACACGCTTATCAACATTTTTCTACCTTGTTGCACCATTTATTTTCCTTAGGAATGTCTCTTGTAGGATTTCTGGGTCACTGTAATTCCTACAGGATCATCCTGTAAAAAGCACAGTCCCTTTGTAAGATGAAGTAAAGGAGTGGAAAAATGATACAAACGGTGGAGGAATGAATGGTAATAACTGGTAAAATAAAAATGTGACTGATAGGGGTCTCTTTGTTATCCTCCTTTGCTCTTTGACCATCATTCATGCTGACCTACAAATGGAAATTTCATGAAAATGGAGAGGATTCTCTCTTTGGTTTTTTTCTCTTCAAGAATGAAATGGGATGGATGAATGATGAATAGATAGTGAATATGAAGTGGATGGAGGGCTTGGAGTGCTATGGTGACCTTGGCCTTTGCAAAAATTTCTTCTTTTAACTGTTGTCCTCATTCCTTGAAATTATCACCCTTCATAATTTGACTTTTCAACATTGCATGAGTGAAGGAGTGAGCTACAATCAACTAGTTGAAGACCGCTGAGACTGATGACCCACCCTTAGCTTATAAAACCTTGTCTCCCATGCATTTACAACAAATTTCTAACCATAATATGCTCAAGAGGAGAGGTAAAGAATATTGCATACCTATACCTACCTGATGGTTGTTGGAGAGACATGCATGCTGCTGCTGAGTTGATGTTGATGTGCATGTGTTGGATGGCGATGCTGATGATACTGATGTTGTTGCTAAGCTCTAGAGGATCTTCTTTGACCTCTAGATCTCATTTAAAAGTGCTCACTACCAATCCTTTAGGTGATGTTTTGTATCCTATAGATTTACAGGCCATCAACTTGTTTTGTCCATATCTCCCTAACTGTAGACTGGATTGAGCTGAAACTTTTTGAGCATGTTTCCCTTATCATTATACACCTCCCCATAGAAAAATGTTGATCAATGGATGCATGGATCTCACAAAAAACAAAAAATGGATGAAGGTGATGGACATTGATTTCTTGAAAACCGTGCACTAGAATTTGCTGAAATTTCTTACGCATGTTACCGTCATCCATATGCAGCTCCCCATGAAACATATTTTTATATGGATTCACAGATATTGAGAAAATGAAAAAATGGCTGAAGGTGATGGAGGATAATTTCCTGGAAGCTGTGCACTAGAATTTGTTGTAATTGCTTGAGAATGTTACCATCATCCATATGCATCTCCCCCTAAAACAACTTGGCAAATGGATGCATGGATTTCAAGTTATGGCGAAAACAAATTTCTGCTCTATGTATTTTTTATCCTATAGTAAAATAGAGCATCATGTAGTTTTTTAGGACAATAAGAAAAATGAGTAGTAGAAGGTTGATAATGACGGGTGGATGGTGAAAATGGATGAGGGTGATGGATTCGCATGACCTTGGCTTTGTTGGAGCATTTGGGCGAAGTAGGAGAAAGTCAAAATTTGACTTCTTCTGACTAGGCTTGACCAATTTTCCTTTTGGTACCAACTTGTTCTTGTTTCTTGTAGATGTTGGAGAGTACATGAATGCATGGAGTAAGGAATTTTATTTATTCCTTTTTTTTGCTACTAGACTAGCTGCCTCAATGAGGTTTTCAACTAGTAGGTCTACCTAGGTGCCTCAAAGGAGGTTTTCACCTAGGATCTTTTTTTTTTCTCTTTTTTTTTTTCTTTTTTCCAACCAATTGACCCTCTCATGGAGGTTTTCAATCAATGAGCCAATCTAAGGTGCCTCCAAGGTAGTTTTCACCTTAGATTTTTTTCTTTATTTTTCATTTTTGTTTTGTTTTGTTTTGTTTTTTCTTCTACCCTACCCTAATTGAAAGAAAAAATCACTTTCAAGTATAATAATACTTCCAATGGAGCCATGTGCACATCAAGATGACAGACAAAATGATGTGGAGGCTTGAAATGTATGCTTTGACATGTACCTGGATTTGAGAGATCAAACGGTTTGACTTTGATAATATCAAACACATTTGAATAAGAGGGTATTATTGCAACTTATCGACTATCTGGAACCATATTTTAATATATTTGTGACGCCCCTGGTCCACTAGCTGATTTGGATCATCTTGGATGTCTTGTTCTTCCATGACCTTCAAATCTTCCTCTTTTTGTTGATTGTTCTGTTGACCACATGGAGGATTTGATGGTAATCATAAGGGAGTTTTCTTGATCTCTAATTTTGTTGCCTACTCTTCATCAAATGCAGCCCATGATCCTTTGGTATACTCATTTGAGTCTTCTTCTTCTGGATGTGGTCCTTCAAAAATATCAAGACTATTTGTTTTTTGCAATACTCTTCTTGAGCTATGGTGAATACCATTGATCTCAAGAGGAGATGTTTGGAAGTGTTGTACCTCAACATTGTAAGTGCACTGAGCTACTTCAATGTGTGGATTTGGAAATGGTGGTATAGGTAGTTGAGTGGGAGTGGATATTTGAAATGGGTGTGGTTGGGGTTATGGTTGTGGTGGAGATGAATGGTAGGGATAACATGGAGTTGGGTATGGAGGATATTGAGGAAAATATTGAGGATATTGTGGATGGCTCCCATAAGTTCCTTGCAAACCTTGTTGCCAAGATTGGTTTTGGGGTTGAGATGGCCAATGTTTCCAAGGAGAAGGTATGTTCCAATTACTTTGAGGTGGATATGCATAACCTTGAAATTTTGAATTAGGTTTTTGCATCATATCTGGCTGAATATGTTGCCATGGTTCTCTTAGAGATACATAACATACCTACATTCGGAATTGAATTGCTCCATTGTCCTCTTGGTAAACTTCCTTCAACCTTGATAATGATCGTCATAACATCATCTGATTCTGCAAAACAAATATCAACATTTTCTTTTCCTTCATCTTGCATTCTTAAAATTTCTACTTGTTTCGTTAGATTGCTAAGAATTCCTATTTTAAAATCATCAAACAAATTTCCAAGTTTAGCTTGACTTACCAATCTTGATGCTTATTTTACCTACTCTTACTTTTCCTCTTGATATGTGTTTGCATGTTTCACAAATTTCCTCAAATGATAATTCATATACATCACCTCCACTCATGAGATTAAGGATATTAATTAACTCATTCCTAATTTTTCTAAGTAAGAGGTTTTTTAGTGCGTCAGATCCTAAACAATGTATTTTTGCCCTCTTAAGATTATACATGAACCTCTCTATTAGATCATCTAGACTCTAATCTTCTCTTTGCTTCATTCTAAATATTTCTTCTTTAATATCATGATCTTTATATTTTTCTATAAATATATTTTGCATGTCATTCCATGATCTTATTGAATTTGTCCCTAAACTCATAAACCATTTAAGAGCTCTATTCTTCAAAGTTGTTGGAAACAATCTCAATTTTTTAGTTTTCAATAAGTAACCATAATATCTACAAACAATTTCAAATTCAAAGAGAAAGGTTTTCAGATCCTTTGATCTTAGACCATGAAATTTTGGAAGAAAATATGGAGGGATGTTCTTCATGTGCACATTGATATCAGTATCTTGAATGGGAAATCCAAGAGGATCTTCCTCATTGTCATCATCTCCATCCATTTCTTCTACATTCTTTGCCATATTCTTCTTCTACCTACAAAAGTGAATGGTGATCTAGATCTTACTTCACCACGTGATCAAATGGAGGAGGGCGTGGGTTGGTGTTGGATATTTTTGTTTTTTTGTTTTTATGATTGAATGAAAACACTAATGCCATGCAATTTTCTACTTTTGAAATGAAATATGGATAATGCAAATATTTTTTCCTTTTGAAAAAAGTAAAAAGAAATGAATTAACTAGGGAAGAAAACAATACATACCATGACACCTCCCGAAAATCCTAAACTAATTTCAGAAAATGAAATGTTTGAAATGGAATATTAACCTATTGCAAGGAAAAAGTACAAGGAAGAGACAGAAATTCAATGTTAAATCACACCATTTCCTAATTAACTGCCAAGAAAGTATGCTTTGCAATAATGCTAAATTATCATGAACCAAATGCTACTACCTAAGCATGGAAGTAAGAAGCATCAAAAATCACTACTGTGCAAGTAAAGGGACTGAAATAAATATGCTTTTGTCTTTTTGTCTTTCCATGCAAAATGAAGTATGCAAACTAATTTCTTTTGTTGATGTGGCATGTGAATTAAGGATGTTGGAGGTTGGATGGAAGGGTTAGGAGGTGGTTGGATGGTGTGGGAGACTGTTGGGAGGCTTTTGGTGACTTCCTAGAGGTTTTCTCTCAATTCAACCTCAAAACAGGCCATTTCAGGAAAACCTACAGGATGTACTAGAAGCCTACAAGATGATCATGTAGGAATTACAGTGAGCCTACATGATACAACTGAGAGAAAAATGGAAGGTTTTGGATGTGATGAAAGGCTTATGGAAGGTTGTATATGGGTGGAATGAAGTGGAAAAATTCCTAGGATCACTCAAAACTCAAAACCAAAGTTGGGAGACAGTTGGATTTGCTCAAATATATTGTAATATGATGAAATTGGCGAGGGTTTAATGTCCAAGAAAATAAAATCCAAATTGGATGGGAATTTTTTTTTTGTTAGCTAGGATGTCTTAGGTCCATATTACAATTTTGAATCACTCAAAAATACCTATGTTGACCCATGAAAATAAAAATAAAAACATTACTAGTCGAAAATCTAGAAATTTGAGAACAAGTGAGCTAGTAAATCTAAATAATGCCTAACCAAATCAAGTGCAAATGCAATGGGGTAATTTTTTTTATGAACTAAAATAGTTTTGTGATCTAATGCAAGTGTAATCAATTAAGTTGAAGCCCTTTAGCATGCTATAAAAAATAGAAGAAATTTAATGTTCTTTGCTAAAAAGGAGGTCCAGCAATCTAGATTTAGGAATGAGAAGACTAATCCAAGAAAATCCATGCTTATTATGAACTTCCAAAGATATTCCAAGGATGAAATAATGTCTTTTATCCTGCAAAATAACTTACATTTACCATTTAACTCAATCTTACAACAAGAAATTATTAATCCTAAATGCAGAAATAGAAATGCATAAAAACTATAGATGCATGTGAATAAGCAATGAAAAGATGGAAAGAAAATGATAAAAAAGGGCTCTGAGGTTCCTAGGATGGCTAATCCCAGGGAAAATTAGAGACCTATGGAGGAGAACAAGATTTAGAATATGAACATGATTCCAATCTTAATTATTTTCATCAATAGAATTACATCCCTACAAGAAAATACAATGGAGCTGCAAAAATACAAGCTCTCTCCACAATAACACTAATGAAAATCTCCCTAGAGGAAAATTCAACTTGGTACTTATATAAAATGATGAAAAATCATTATCCATAAATGGAGGAATTTTTCCCCACCAAAATCCCTTGATTAGTGGATCTAGTCCCCAATACTAGGATTCTGCATTAAATGGCAACGAATACATTCCTAGATTCTCTCAATCATTCCCTAGAGGAACATTCAACTTGGTACTTATAAAAAATGATTAAGAACCATTCCCCAAGGATGGAGGAAGCTTTTCCCATCGAAATATCTTGATTAGTGGATCTGCTCCCTTGATTGGTGGATATGTTCCCCTGATTAGCGAAACACATTCCTAGATTTTCTCAATCATTGGAGTTTCACATTTTGTGCCATAATTCCATAATATCTTGTTGACTCAATATTTATTATTGATCCTTCAGTAGTAGGGAACAATTCCCTAAATTATATCCTCCTCCAACTCTTCATAATCTACCCAATATTCTCATAATATTCCACAAAAAATAAATAATATTAGGCACAAATATTCAATTATCTCATAAACCTTCTTAATGAATATATTAAATGTTAAAAATAAATTATCTAATGCAAAAAGAGAGGTTTAATGTGTTGAAGGATGGTCATAGGCCTTAATTTATGTTTTAAATTAGAATTACGAGCCTTAATTTATGTCTAATTTAGAGGCCCACCAGGGATCTACACCAACAATAACAATAAGGGGGAATACAATAGTATTATTGGGACCTAACATGCTCCTCTCCTACATAAAGGTGTTGTCCTCAATGCTTCAATAGTTCTAGATGTTTCCATATAAAATTCTCATCTTCCCATGTGGAATCTTCAGTGGGTAAGTTCTTCCACTTAATGAGATACTCTGAAATTAATTGATTTCATAGTTGGGTTCATGTTTTTGTTACTAAATATCTATAATTTATGACCCAATTTATGATTGGTTTCTAGCATCTTACTTAGAAATATGTTCTTCTAACAAGAAGATACCATCTTTCTTGATGTATTTTAAGTAGGATAACATAGATGAAGGTGAATTCACAAGAAATATTCATGGTTTGTTTGATTAGGGTTTTAATAGAAAATGTAAGGTTGCTAGTTGGTTAAAAGTATATTATTATGACACATATTTATTCCCATGGGAAAGACATTTTATCCTTTTTGCAAGTCATTCAAGTTATTATCCTCTCTTTTGCACATTTTTTATATCTTTTCTAATCGCTCACATCTTTGTGTTTGTAGGTCGCGAAAAACTTATGTGGCAACATTGGAAATTTCATTACACTTGGCCCTCGCCTTCTTGTTGGTTAGGTTAGGAGTAGTTTTAGTTTCTTTCTAGTTTCCTTTGTACACTCTTGGCTCCCATATCTTTATTCGGATCTTCGTTCTTGAATCAGCCTTGTATTGAATTGGTGTTTTAACCTATCTGCTCAATCGAGTAGAGAAGGAAAGGGAGAAAACCTAAAATGGGCATATCAACTTCACTTGTATTTCAAATCACTTAAACAAGGGACAACCTTTCTTGCACATTAAATTAGCCAAGATACCTCTTCCACTATCAAAATAGATAAGTTCCTTTGCCAATTGTATTAGTAACTAAATACAGAGGTGAAGAAGAGAAAGGATTCCTATGAAAAGAGGTGAAGCAGGGGACTTCATTGGGATATTGATTAGGCTTGCTAGCAGTGAAGCAATGCTTGTGATTCCTTGAGGTGATTCCACCGGGGTACTGAAAAGACTTGTTGAAAACAAAGAAACATTGGGGAATGTTCTTATCTAAAGCTTGATATACTTATTATCCTTCTCACCTATCGAAACAATTGAGGTGTGACTAGTTTTATGTTGATGTGTTTGAAGATGAGAAAGGAGAATATGTTAGGGTCCCACCCTAACCCGCTTATTTATGTATTAGGATCGAGTCATAGTTATAGTTAAGTAAAGAGTCAATAAAGCCCATATTAATAATTGTAAGTGCTTAACCCGCATTTAATGATGGGACCACAGTTAGTTGCAAATGGGTCATGGTATTAGATAGATGGTTAATAAGAACCATGGTATTGCTCCAATGTATTGCATGTATGAATCATATATAAAGGATAGAAAATCCTTGCGAGGAGCAGCATGTCTTATTTTGTAATCGAGCTCTGCTCTATTGGAGGATGCTCCCTCGAAGAGGCAAGTGAACATTGCTTTCTGAATAATAAAATACTTGTTGTTATTTCTCATTGTTCTATGTCTTCGGTATATTTCTGCGTATATTTGGTATTATTGTATCATCTTGCAGGTTAAGAGCATAACAAGTGGTATCAGAGCACTTTTTAGGGCTAGTGGGATCTCCATTTTTTAGCAACAAAAAAAATTTTGGCTGAGACCACCCAGGGCGCTTATTGGTGACTTAGCCCATAAGAATCAGGATGATGAGCTGAGCAAGGTGGTACCAATCAATTGTTAGTGCCAAAAAAAACTCGGGTGGTCCCAAATTGCAAGTACATTAGATCGATGCATGGTAGAAGCTAGAGCTCATGCTATGGCCAATGAGAAGATCAACAAACTTGAAAAATCCTTGAAAGACATCGAAGACCAGCTAACGAAAATAACTACAACACTCTCTACAGGAAAGGTGAAAGCTTGCGAGGAGGCATATATTGGCAATGAACACAATGAGGGTGAGTCTAGCCACTCTCTTCACCTCTAGGGAACCCACCAACAATCCTGTCCGTGACCACCCAAGTTGGATATGCATAAATTTGATGGCTCTCACTCGGCAGCATGGATAGCACAAATGGAGCAATATTTCAATCTAAATTACATCTTGGATAATGTCACTCAAATTATGGTGGGGAGCATGTACTTGGACAATGAAAGATGGCAATGGTGGCAATGACATCAACATTGCAATGGAAGACCCTTGACTTGGGACACATTTAAAAAACCTCTTATCGATTACTTTGACCATGACTTTGCTTTTTTGGGTCGTCTCACTAAGTTCTGACAGACTAGCATAGTGGATGAATATATTATAGCCTTGAAGCCTTAGATTTCTGCACTTTAGGTCTACAAGATGAGTTCTACATGGAATGCTTTATTAGTGTTCTTAAAGAGGCCATACAAGCTCATGTCCAACAACACCACCCTCCCACGTGGTTGGAGGCTTGGAAGGTAGCTCGTGAAGTTGAACGTGTATTAGCGGCCCAGTCTAATCACCAAAATTTCACATCCAAGGGTCGCCCCCCATAGGCTCATGGCACTACCCAAACACTTAAGGTTCAAAGGTGTCACCTGCAGAAATGGAAGAAAGAAGAAAGCAGGGATTATGTTACTATTGTGATGAAAAGTACTCCCTTGGTCATAAATGCAAGGAGCCCAAATTCTTTCAAATTGATGCTACTGATCACAACTCATTGGAGGAAGCCCCACCACTTGAGGAACTAGAGGAGGAAGAAGCAGACAACCAGAAGGACCATGTCCCTGAAGAACCAGTTATTTCACTACATGCTTTGGCAGGGATTTATTTGCCTTAAACTCTCAAAATCAGAGGTTTTATTAAGCATGGCCCAATGGTAGTCTTGATTGATAGTGGAAGTACACATAATTTTATCCATAAAAGAGTTGTGGAAGCAGTGCATTGTTTTGTACACGTAGTTTCTAACTTCCAAGTCCAAATTGCAGATGGGGGAACAATAAAAGGTGATGGCCGTTGTGAAAATGTCAAACTTAAAATGGGGGAATTATCAGTTAAAGACCCAAATGTTTGCTATCCACATGGTAGGGTGTGACATTGTCCTTGGTGTTGAATGGCTTCGCACACTGGGCCCAATCACAATGGATTTCCAGGAGTTATATACGAGCTTTAAGCAGAACAACCACACACATACCCTCCGCAGACTCCAGGCGGGAGCTTCCTCTATATCAGCTCACGTAGGATGGAGAAATTGTTAAAAAAGGGCCACCATGGAGTTATAGCTCAACTTAATGCCATCCAGGCCGTCGAACCCAATTCTCTTCCGATTCATCCTGAGATGCAAAGATTTTAAATAACCATATGCCAGTCTTTGAGAAGCCTCATAAGCTTCCACCCTCGAGATGGGAACATGATCATAGCATCACTTTGGTCCCAGGGGCCCAACCACCAAATGTGCACCCATATAGATATCCATTCGCCCAAAATAATGAAATAGAAAAAATAATCAAGGAACTTTTGGAAGTAGGCATCATTCGTCCCAGCATTAGTCCTTATTCATCACCAGTGGTCATAGTGCTCAAGAAAGATGGGGAATGGTGTATGTGTCCAGACATCAGGGCCCTCAATAAGTTGACAGTCAAAGATAAATTTCCCATCCCGGTTGTTGATGATTTGTTGGATGAACTAAATGGGGCTCAATTCTTCACTAAGCTTCATCTTCATTTAGGCTACCACCAAATTCACATGAAAGAAGTCGACATTCCAAAGACTGCTTTCCGAACTCATGAAGGCCATTATGAATTACTAGTCATGCCATTTGGTCTTTGTAATGCCCCATCTACTTTTTAGAGCCCGATGAACCACTTGCTCAAACCATATCTCAGAAAATTTGTCCTTGTTTTCTTCGATGACATCCTCATCTATAGTCACACTTGGGTCGCACATCTTCAGCATGTAGATCAGGTCTTGCACCTACTCCGTGAGCATAAATTATTTTTTAAGATGTCCAAGTGTTCTTTTGGCATGGAAGAAGTTGAGTATTTGGGCCACATTGTGGGGCATGAAGGTGTCAGGGTGGACCCCAAAAAGATCCAGGCAATGCAGGATTGGCATCAACCTAAGATCTTGAAGAGCCTGAGAGGATTTTTGGGTCTCACGAGCTACTATTGTAAATTTGTTCGCAACTATGGTCGCATTGCGAGGCCCCTCACTCAACTCCTCAAGAAAAATTCATTCCTCTGGAATGATGAAGCACAACAGGGCTTTACAACTCTCAAAAATTCCATGTGTTCCACTCTAGTCTTAGAACTACCTAACTTCACCAAATCATTTTTCATTGAATGTGATGCTTCAAGTACGGGTATTGGGGGAGTCTTAATATAGGAAGGTTGACCCTTGGACTTCACAAGCCAACAACTAAGTGGGAAAAATCTAGGACAATCTACCTATGAGAAGGAGATGATGGCCATCTTACATGCAGTAGATACCTAACAACCTTACTTGGTGGGGCAACGCTTCCAAATCCGCACAGATCCTCAAAGTCTTAAATATTTTTTGGAGCAACACCTATCCTCACCAAAAAAAAATAAATGGTTTGACAAAATGTTGGGATATGATTATGAGATAATTTACAAGAAAGGGAACAAAAATATTGTAGCAGATTCATTATCTCACCAATTTGAGGACGAAAGTACCCTACTTGCAAGTTCCCTTCCCATTCTAGAGGATTGAAGAGGCTCGTAGGGAATGGTTTTCACATCCTTGGCTCTCCCAACTCATTACTCAATTGCAGGCAGATCCAAATTCCACCAGGGGCTACTCGTGGAAGGATGAGATTCTATGCTACAAGGATAGAGTCATACTATCACCAACATCCACCCTCAAAAGCCGCATTTTGGTAGAGTTGCACTCATCCCCCACTGCAGGACATTTAGGCTTTCAAAAGACATATGCTCGCACTCGAAGATCATTTTCTGGACAGGAATGAAAAAGGACATTCTTACTTTTGTAGCAGACTACAACGTCTATCAACACCACAAAGGAGAGACTGTCAAAGCACCAGGCACATTACAACCATTGCCCGTCTCGACATCAATATGGATAGAGGTTTCTATGGATTTCATTACAAGTCTTCCAAAGTCAGGAAACAAGTCAATCATCATGGTGGTGGTGGACAGACTTTCTAAGTATGCTCATTTTTGAGCCCTACTGCACCCTTTTACACCAACTTTGGTCGCTCAATCTTTCATGGATCATATCTTCAAATTGCATGGCATGCCCACTTCCATTGTGTCTGATCATGACCTAGTCTTCAGTAGTAATTTTTGGTAGGAACTCTTCAAGCTACAAGGTACCCAACTAAAGCTCAGTACTTCTTATCATCCACCAAACTGATGGTCAAATTGAAGCAGTCAACAAATGTCTAGAAACATACCTTAGGTGTTTCACTTCAGAAAAGCAACATCTCTGGGTATAGTGGTTACCTCTAGCTGAATGGTGGTATAACACCAACTATGATGTCACCACCAAAATGACTCCATATGAAGCCGTTTATGGTCAACTCCCTCCTTCCCCTACTTCTTATATCAAGGGGTGCTCAAAGGTACACGCAATGGATCAACTCCTATAGAACCACACAACCATGCTCGCCCATCTTAGAGAGAATCTTCATTAAGCTCAAAACTGCATTAACCAATAGGTAGATCAACATCGCTCAGAACGCCAATTTCAAGAAGGAGATCAAGTATTTTTGAGGCTGGAACCATATAAGAAAACATCACTGAAAGACAAGGGGTGTCAGAAACTATCTCCAAAATTCTACAGACCGTATCAAGTACTTCAGTGCATTGGAGAAGTGGCCTACAAGCTAGCTTTGCCACCCACTACAAAAATCCATCCAGTTTTCCAAGTCTCATGCCTCAAGAAAGTTATTGGTAACAATTACAAAATTCAAACCAGTCTACCTAAACTAGATGAAGAAGGGTCAATCTGGCTCCAACCTAAATAGGTCCTAGACACATGAGAATGGCACCTACGTGGCCGCATGATTAAGGAAGTCCTTGTCAAGTGGAAAGACACGTCTCTGGAAGATGAAATCTGGGAACCAGCCACTATTCTTCAGCAGTTTTCGCAGATTCAGCCTTGAGGACAAGGCTATCCTTATGGGGGAGGGCATGTTAGGGTCCCACCCTAACCCCCTTATTTATGCAGTAGGATTGAGTCATATTTATAGTTAAGTAAAGAGTCAATAAAGCCCATATTAATAATTGTAAGTGGTTAACCCACATTTAATGACGGGACCACAGTTAGGTTCAAATGGGTTGTGGTATTAGATAGATGATATTAATGAGAATCATGGTATTGCTCCAATGGTATTGCATGTATGAATCATCTATAAAGGATAGAGACTCCCTACGAGGAGCATCGTGTCTTATTTTGTAATTGATCTCTACTCTATTGGAGGTTGCCCCCTCGAAGAGGCAAAAGAACATTGCTTTCTGAATAATAGAGTACTTGCTGTTATTTCTCACTGTTCTATGCTCTGGGTATATTTCTGCACGTATTTGGTATTCTTGTATCATCTTACAGGCATAAAAAAAGAAGAGATAATATCTTAAATTAGGATAACTGGAAAATTTGGAGTAACGCATATGGTGAATCAATACTTCCTAAAATATTGATACCTTGCACTTAAGAATAAAACATAAATAGAGAAGTTGTAGTCCTACCATTGTGTCTCCAAGTGTTGACGCTACAATCAAAACCCTCCAAATGTTTTCCTACACTTGAATTTTGGAGCCTATTGAGGATCTTGTGATATTTCATTCCATGGTAACTTCATGGTTGGCTAATGCTTTATTAAATGTTTATTCTTCCTCTTAGGTTCCAAGTTTCAAAGTCACTTTCTCACGCATGCTTAGTCAGTGTTGAATTCATAAGCGCACCTTTCCTTTGCAAGCATAGATACGCATTGCATAGCTCTTGAAAGTAAGGCCTTGCATAATCACTATTGACAGTGATTGTGCAATCCATAAGCCAAGTGTACTTTACAACCCATGTCATAAGTCAATGTGCACTCTTGTTCATTTATGATAATATATTATGTAATATTACTTCTATTATTCCTTGTTCCATGAATGTCATTTATTAATCCATATTTTGGTAATGATAATACCAATATTCTTTTATTTTGGTAATGAGGGTGTTCATACCATTCCACCTATCATTGTTTCCATTCCTTCTCCACACAAAAGTCTTAAATGATATTTCCAAATAAAATGAAATTCTTTTTCTCACATTATTTTTATTTGATAAATCTAATATTTTAAATAATACCATCGTATTTGGCATGTGCATCCTCAAGCAAAATCTAATATTTTCCAAGTAGTTTTTAGTGGCCTCCTTAAATTTTGTCTTCCTTCTTCTTTTGAAGCAATAATGTAATGCTACCTATTAAAATATTACATACTTCTTGAAATATGGATTTCACTTGTAAATTTATGCCTTCTGTACTACGTGTCTCTTCAATATACTTTCAAATTTCCTCTTTAAGTAGTTTGGTAGTATTCCCTTCAACTATTATATTAGTATATTCATCATTATTCTTTGGTTTGAAAATTCTATAGATTTTTACTATATCCATGTTAATAGTAGGAAATTTATTATTCTTATTCAACCCTTTTGAATGTTTCATCATTATTCTTCAAATATTCCCTTGATTCATCATTTTCCTTACTCCTTCTTCCCTTTGCTAATATTTTCTTGTCTAATTTATAAACATATTTTATCAATGATTAGATAATTGAATGAACCTAATTAATCAATTATTTTAGTCTTTCATTACCGTTTTGTAATTTTGGAATGTTTTATCCTTTTCTCATCCAATTTTCTTCAGTTTTATGCATCTCCACCATTTTGAGTCCTTTATCCATCTACCATAGAAGAGTTTTTTAAATTTTCCCAAGAATAGTTTTGTTTGATGTCTCTATAAATTTTCATCCATCACTCTTATTCTTTATAGAAACCTTAAATCCCCAAACCAAAATAAATACTAAATTATTTCTTTATAATTTTGAACCATTACATAGGATCAATTCAATCTCTACTTCCATGAAAAATCCATCTTGACTGTGGTCCTCTCTTTGAACAAACATGTTTTAGTTAAAATCCTCAACCTTCAACTCCAAAAGCCTATAATATTTATCACAATTATTAAAAATAGATACTAATGTATTCTCCTTGATTTTTTCTTCATGGAAGAGTTTTGACCACTTACATATGAACTTCGAACCAAATTTATACTCTTATTAAGCTAATATACCTTATTAAGCCCTACTTTAAGGCTTTCTTTGTAGGCTATCATTGTAACATTTGTATATCTATAATTTACACATCACTAAGTTATGACTCCTAGAAGTTGAACTATCATGATTGACCAACATAATTCAAATGGATGCCACATTAGCCCCCATTACTCATGGAAAATGGGTTATGCACATGGCCCATATGTAGAATAATATAGAATGGGCAAGTTAACTCAAATTGAGGATTTAATGGTTCCAATTTACCCCTAGTTGGCTATCACGTTTTGTTAAAATTGGGACACAAGGAGGAAAATGGATCTCATTATATTAGGTTGCATTGTGTTCCACAATAGAGCAGAGTAGTTGAGAGTGGATAGAAAAAAGCCATAATAGAGTCTTCTACAATGGACCATAGGCCACAATTCTCACTCCTTTATTTTTGCGCCATTACCATTAAGAGAAAGCGAGGTTAGAGAAACCTCACCTGCTAGCTAAGATTATCTCCCAAAAGGGTTTCCTAAGTCATATATGTTATTCATTGTGATTATGTCACAAAAATGGTTAAAAATACATGTAATAAATTTAATAAAGGAAAAAAAATACCAAGCTTATGGGACACACATTCCAAGAAGAATGTTTGAAAAAAATATAGTGACGAGGATCACTTGTGATTAATTAGTGGCTATGGAAATTAGAAAGGGAAATGGAAAAGGAAAACTGACATTAATTGGCATTTTATTTCTCAAATAATGGGAAATAAGAGAAAATGAAGGTTTAAGGTCACAGGTTATGTGTGAGGAGGAAATTGAAGGAAAATAGATAAAAGTGTAGAATTTAGAAGCCACAATGATAAAATGGCTTATGAGGACTAGTTCACAACCTTTTGTCAGTTTTATCCTGGAGCTCTCTCTCTATTCTCTCTCTCATACTCTTTCACGCTTAGAGTTTTCTTGGATCAGTCTTGGAGCATTGTGGCATATCATGGATTTGGAGTAAGAAGGTAAAGGAAGAGTAGGAAATCGAAAAGGGACATCAGGATCAACAACTACCCTGGGTTGGCTTTGCGAGTATTTATTTGCATGTATGATTTCCTTGTTATTTTTTGCATGCATGGTGTATGCATGTCGCTATTTGGTTATGATATGTAGACATGAAATATTTCCTAGAATGAAAGTGGTTTTGCCTCGCCATACCATTTTGTTTATAACCATGGTGTTGGGCGTTTCCCTTTTATTTTAAGATTGTTTCTCATGTTCCTTATGGTTGTGGGTTGGGTTATTATTTCCTAGATCCTTAGTAGGACAAATGCTCTCGAAGCCCTCTAATAGCTTGACTTGAGTTGCTAGTCCTCGAAGCCTTGGTTGGAAAAATGCTCTGGAACCCTTGGTGGGTTGAGTTAGTAGTCCTAGGGCCTTGGTTGAACAAACTCTTTGGAGCCCTACTGTAGATGTGGGTTGAGTTACTAGTCTTGGAGTTGGGTTGGAATAAACATTTTGGATCCCTAAACAACTTGGGTAGAGACCAATCTAGTGATGGTTAGTGATGTCTGACCGTAAGGTTGAATCACTAGTTGAGGGTTGAGTTGGTTTGACCTCTCTATGCCATGGTTTGGTGTTGGTTGGTTTATTTCATGATATCCCACATTTATGCTTGGAATATGGCATGAGGTTGATGGATGAAAGAGATATTTTGTTCAGCCCAATCTATGGTCGAGTGGTACGTGGAAGTCCCCATCTTGGTTGGTTTTGCATGTCAATAAGAGCTCTTACCCTCTTGCACTTTCATGAGTATTTATACTTTTTATTATTTTTCTTTGATGGATGTTCCATTAATATTATTATTCTAGCTATATGTTGGTTATAAGCACAGTTTTATAACAGACTTGAGTTATGGATCTCATCATGTTTTGGTTAATAAATGAAATGTTAATGAACGTATGATATAATAGATGGTAATGTAACTATTGTGAGAGGAGATAATACCTCCTTAATGATTCTTATATTAGCATGAGACCCCAATGTTTAGATATGTAATTATGCATTGTACATTACATGTTCATGATGTGTTTGAACAAATGTCTATCATGGTTAGGATGGGTCATGTTATGTACTTGATTAAGTTTTGAACTGAAGGCTTTCTATCTATTTTAGTTATCATTTATGAGCATTTCATTATGTTCTAGGCAGAGGTCTCGATCATATTCATAGAAAGTGGCTCAAATCTTAGGGCTGCTGGCACAAAATTGAGTAAATTAGTCTACAATCATTGGGATGCAAGCTTATGGGAGCAACTAGAGGCTTATAGTCACTTGCTTGCCTTATCATGTGTTGGGTGTGTGTTATATTATTTCCATGACTAGCCGCAGTAATGAAGACGATAGGTTAGACAGTGGGCGATCAACCCCCCATTCATTGCATTAGGTATAAGGGGGGTGTCACAAGGATGGTGACAGCCCCCCCTGTCGAGGGGTTTGAGGGGGACACTAGTCCCCCTCTACGGGCTCTGGGGCAGTGACCCGAGGAAGTTTTTTCTGGACCCTATATTAGGTGGGTGGACCTACTATAGTTTTGTGCATGGTTTTCACACATGGTTTTAGGCATTGATGCTTTTCTACCCATGGTATTTTGTAGATCTAGTTAAGGGAACTACGATTATGTTCTAATCGATGGTTAATGGATTGGGGTTTATGGATGCTTCAGCATGTATATATATGTATTGTAACATTGAAAGGAATATAATGAAAAATTAATCTAGTAGCCCCAATTTTGGGATCTAGGGGAAAATATCTGTGCATATTTGTTTTATTCTTTATGCTCTTACCATTGATTATTTTTTGGTTTTAGAATTCGTATGTAGGTAATTTATGTATGGGGTTAAAACCTATATTTGGAATCAGAGTTGGTTTTGGATTTAAAGGTGATGCCTTTACTGCTGAGGGGTATTTCTCGGGCCCATGGTACACCCTATTCAATGGGATATCTGTGGGAATGATTCTTGTGGTGAAAGATGATGGCAAGCAGTGGAAAGGTAGAGTTTGAGAAATTTAATTGTCAGATTTTTGAGCTGTGGAAACTCAAGATGGAGGATCTACTAGTGGATAAAGATCAGTGGATCATGGTAAATCTAGTTACTAAACCAATGACAATGCCAGTTGAAGACTAAACAAAGTTGGATTGAAGGCAAAGAGCACAATACGGTAGTGTATGTCAGATTCAATATTGTTGAATGTATTAGGGGAAGCTTTAGTGAAGGCTTTGTGGGACAAGTTATGGATTTTGTACCAATCTAAGTCTCTCATGAATAAACTCTTCCTATAGAAAAAATTGTATAACCTGGGAATGAAGGATGGAGACTCGGTGAGAGAGCATGTGAATGCATTTACTACTATGGTAAGCCAGTTGTTATCTATTGATATAAAAATTTTAGATGAAGATAAGTGCATCAGTTTGTTGTGTTCTCTAACAGATTCATGGGATACTCTCATTGTTGCAATAGGTAGCAATGTGGCTACCTTGAATTTTGATGAAATAGACTCATCCTTGTTGTCAAAGGAGATAAGACAGAAAAATATGGAGGGCTAGAATCATGTTGCATTGTATGAGGATGGTCCCATAATAGAAACAACAATAAATCCTTTAGTGGGAGATCTATATCTAGAGGGAGATCTAAATATCTAGGAAAACATGTAAAGATGTGCTGGAAATGCAGAAAGGAAGGGTGGTTCAAAAGGGATTGTAGATCGAAAGCTCTGGAGAAAGGAAATGGATTTTATGATGCTCCTTCTACAAAGGTGAAACCACCTCAAATGAAGGTGGGAATGTGTACTTGTCTTCTTCTTCAAGTACAAATGTAGATCATGAGGCATGGCTGATTTACTCGGCTGCATCCTTTCACTTCACTCCCCATTGGGAGTGGTTCTATGAGTATGATAAATATGATGGTGGTGATTTCCTCTTAGGGAATGATAGGAAGGCTAGAATCATCGATCATAGAAAAGTCAAGTTGAAGTTGCAAGGTGGAAGGATTAGAACAATTATGGGAGTTCTCCATATTCCTAAATTGGCCAAAAATCTGATTTATGTAAGTTGGATGACGTAGGTTTAAAAATAGTGTTCGAGAAAGATACCCGCAAGATGCTTAGAGGAGCACTAGTTTTGATGTGGGGAGTATGGGTTGGAACTCTCTACAAGCTTCAGGGTAGCACTGTTATTGATGGGTGCAATAGTTTTGTGGTTCCTGAAAATGGAGCAGAAAATCTAGTGGTCTCTGGAGAAAATACCATGATATGGCATCAAAGGCTTGGACATATTTGAGAAAAGGGCCTTCAAATACTTCATGGTAATGGTATGGTAGAAGGTATGTATAATTTCTCTCTGGATTTTGATTTCTCTGAAAATTGTGTATATGGGAAGCAAAATCGGGTGAGTTTCACCTCTTGTGCTAAGAGGGAAAAATGAATATTAGAGCATGTGCACAGTGATGTGTTGGGACCTGTGTATGTTCCATTACTAGGTAAGTCTATGTACTATGTTTCACTTATAGATGAATTCTAAAGGAATACATGGATATATTTCCACAGGAATAAATCTTAGTTCTTTGATAGGTTTAAATAATTTAAGGCTCTCGTGGAAAACTAGACAGAGAAGAAGATAAAGGTGCTAAGGACAGATAATGGTGGATAGTTTAGCAAGAAGGAACTTAAAGTGTTTTGTAAGAAGTGTGGTATAGCACGACAAAACACCACCCCATTCACACCTCAACAAAATGGATTTGTAGAAAGAATGAACATGATTTTGATGGAAAAGCCAAGAATCATGCTTAGTGGTGCCAGGTTAGGACATCAATTATGGGTAGAGCCAGTGGAGACTGTATGTTACCTAGTCAACAAATCACCTTCATCAACATTGGAGGATAAGACTCCATAAGAGATATGTACTGGTAAGAAACATTTTCTTTCACATCTTATGGTATCTGAATGTGATGCATATGTACATGTTCTAAAGGAGAAAAGAACCAAGTTGAATAGTAAATATGAAAAGTGCATTTTTATTGGGTATAAGGATGGTTTTAAAGGTTATAATCTTTGGAACGTAGAAAAAAGGAATGTTGTGTACAACCATGACATCGTGTTTAGAGATGTGAAATATGTTATTAAACATGAAGTCCTACCAAAGGAACTTGAGAATATAGAGTTTGAGATAAAGGAGGAGTAAACAAACTCTACAACAGAAAAGGAATCAAAAGATCAAGAGCCACAAAATCCAAGTGTGGGAAGACTAGTTCTAGAAAGAAGGCAACTAGAAAGGTATAGTCCAACTGCTTTCTGTTCAAATTTTTATTTATCTATTACTGATGATCCCATAAATATTGGGGAAGTAGTAGTTTCAGAGGATGGAAAACTCTGGAAAGAGACCATGGTTGATGAAATGGCATCTTTTTAAAAAAATGAGGCTGGGATCTGGTGGAGTTGTCGGCTAGAACCCATTGGAAGAAAATTGGTGTTTAAGAAGATGATGAATGCATAAGGCAAGGTGGAGAAATACAAATCTTGGTTGGTAGCAAAAGGTTATTCCCAAGTGTCGAAAATTGATTTTGGTGATATTTTTTTTCCAGTTGCCAAGGTAGATTCTATTATATTACTTCTATTTGTTGTTGTTGCTTTTGATTTAAGGTATAACAGATGGATGTGAAGACAAAATTTCTTCACGGGGATCTTGAAGAAGAGATCTACATGAAACAACTTGAAGGCTTTGCGGTGAATGTTAAGAAAGAAATAGTATGTAGGTCAAAAAGGTCTTTGTATGGGTTAAAACGATCACTAAGAATGTCGTATTAGAAATTTGATACATATATTTGGGGACTTGGATAAACCAGAAGCAAAGAAAATCATTATGTGCACTTTAAATTAATTGGTCGTCATGTTATTTATTTGGTCTTGTATGTGGATGATATGTTTGTGATTGGAAATAACAAAGAAATTTTCCTAGAATTGAAAACCCAATTATTCTCCATATTTGACATGAAATATCTTGGTGTTGCAAACTATATTTTGGGCATGGAAATTAAAGGAGATCAGACAAAGAGGAAGTTGTAGTTAATGTAGGTTTTAACTACGTACAAAAACTACCTGCATAGGAATTCTAAAAACACAGAAAACAAACAATACGAGAACATAACACATAAAGCACATATACACAGAGATTTCCCCTGGATTCCAAAACTGGGACTACCAGCTTGATTTTTCATTATGTTCCTTTCAATGTTACAATACACATTTATACATGCCAAAGCATCCAATACCATGGACCAAAATCCATTGTGTCCAAAACCATGGACTGAAAACCATCACGTCCAAAAACATGTACGAAAATCATGCACAAAACCATAGGTAGGTCCGCCCAACCTAACATAGGGTCCAAAACCAAAATATTCTGGGGCACTACCTCGAACCCATAGAGTGGGGTTACCTGCATCCCTCAAACCCCCTATGACTCCCCCTCGCTACACAATCGACACAACGAAGGGGGGGCTCCGCCCCCCTCCTAACCCCCCAGTTAACTATGTGGGCTAGTCGTGGAAAGAATATAACACAACCCAACATCCTCCCACTTGTTGTTTTCTTTCCACATTAGGCCACAAGAGACCTTAGTTATTTATCCAGCCCTGCAATGCTCATTGTTTATCTACACCAAGAGAACTTCTTAGAGCTCACAAATTTTGTTAATGCATCTGCAGTATTCTTCAAAGTGTCCACCTTTACGAGCAACACCTTTTTGTCTTCTATCATATCCCTCAAAAAGTGATACTGAACATGAATGTGCTTCGTCTTTGAATAATAAGGAGGGTTCTTTGCCAAGAAAATTGGACTTTGGCTATCACAGTCTATCCTTACAGCTCCCTGTACTAACCCCATACTTGAGCACAATCTCTGCAACCAAACTACTTCCTTGCTTGCGTGAGTGGCTTCCATATATTGTGCCTCTGTAATTGATAGTGCCACTATAGATTGTTTCTTACTCATCCAACTGACTGCACCTCAAAATAGGTTAAACATATACCCACTTGTAGATCTTCATTGATCCAGATCTCCAACCCAGTCTGCATCAACAAAGTCACAAATATCCAAAACTCTATCCAATCCTGGTCTTCCTTGGTAGCACAAACCATAATCACTAGTGCCAAAAAATACCTAAAAACCCGCTTCACTTCTGTCCAATGCTCCTTCCATGGTTTTCACATAAACCTACTCAATACTCCCACTGCATGTGCAATGTTTGGTCTAATACAGACCATCACATACATCAGGCTACCGACTGCACTTGCATATGGAACATGGGACATATGCTCTTCCTCTTCTTGTGTGTTGGGACACTATTCAACAGATAACTTTACACCTACAGGAATAGGAACCTTCACCACTTTACTATCCTGCATATTAAACCTCTGCAATATTGTCTCGACATACTTCCTCTAGTTTAACCAGAGCTTCCTCTTTGCCTGATCTCTTTTAATTTCCATGCCCAAAATGTAGTTTGCATCACCAAGATATTTCATGTCAAATTTGGAGGACAATTGGGTCTTCAAATCCTGGATAATTTCTTTGTCATGTCCAACTAGCAACATATCATCCACATACAAGACCAGATAAATAACATAATCACCAATTAATTTAAAATACACACAGTGATCTGCTTTGCTTCTGGTGAAGGCAAGTCCTCGTATAAATGTATCAAATTTTTGATACCACATCCTTAGTGACTATTATAACCGATATAAAGACTTCTTTAACTTGTATACCAATTCCTTCTTACCCTTCACCACAAAACCTTCAGGTTGCTTCATGTATATCTCCTCTTCCAGATCCCCATGAAGAAATGTTGTCTTCACATCCATCTGTTCTACTTCAAAATCAAAAGCAACAAAAACAGATAAAATAATCTAATATAAGTTACCTTGGCAACACGAGAAAAAAATATCACTAAAATCAATTCCCGACACTTGGGAATAACCTTTTCTACCAATCGAGATTTGTATTTATCCACATTTCCTTCTACATTTGTCCTCTTCTTGAACACCCATTTGCTACCAATGGGTTTCCTTCTAGCCGACAACTCCACCAGATCCCTAGCCTCATTTTTGTGAAAGGATGCCATGTCATCACCATGGTCTCTTTCCAGAGTTTTCCATCCTCTGAACCTACTGCTTCCTTCATAGTTCTAGGATCAACATCAATAATAGACAAAGCAAAATTTGATCAGAAAGTAGATGGACTATACCTTTCTGGCTACTTTCTTTTTCAAACTAATCTTCTCATAGTCGGAGTTTGTGTCTCTTCATCTTCTGATTCCTCCTCTATTGTAGAGTCTGATTCTTCCTCCTTTAGCTTAAACTCTATCTTCTTAGGTGTGGAGCATTTGAAAGGTATGCTTTTGACAAACAATTTAGTGGCTTTTCAGTAACATTTGTAACCTTTTCTGCATTGTGAACTCAAAGAAATAAAGCATTTTAATAAAATGTGTAAGAATTAACATGAGAATCTTAATCGTTGATAATTGTCATTTTTCTATAGAGGGAAAGGTGGAAACGAAGAGTTGCCGTTCAAAAGGGAAAGACAGAGGAGGAATAACTGTTGTCCCTCTAGAAGGGAACTGGATGCAAACGAGATCGAGCGGATCAAAGCAGAATAACCCAGGAAAGAAATAAGGGATACCCATTCGGCGAAAGAGGAAAATAAAAGTAAAGGATTAACAGCTTGGCGAATTCCTCAGGATCTTTGATCCTGAGGGATCGCTGTTTTACTTATTTTTGTTACCTAGATATCCCCGCTGTTACTTTTATATAAAGGAACAACATCGTTAAGCAAAGGGACTTCTGTTTTTGTAAATTTCAGTTTCAGACAAACTTTGATCATCGAGTCTCACTGAGATCTGGTTTACTGTACGTTTGTTGATGCGTTAATATAAAAGACTTGGTGTTTATTTCATATTTGCATCTGGAGTAATCTAAGGCGGTGTACCATTGGAAGGTAAGGGCCTGGCTCCGAAGGACACTTGCTTTTGTATCATTATAACTTGATTTATGCGTGGTTTGCTTATCTTTACTACTTGGTAATATGATATACCTTTCATATGCTATGTTATGCTATGCTACGATTAATGCATTAATGGTTTTTCTCAAGAAATCTGTGTAATGACTTTGCATTGTATTATTGAATCTTTTCAGAGTTGATCGCATGTTTTTAGTCTAAGCCAGCTATTTCTATTATAGAGCGTCTGTACTGAATATTACTGTTATTGGATTCATTTGAAATCCCGATTATTGGAATCTGAAAGTAATGTTATTCTATTTGGAAACATAGTCGTATTATCCTTAATTGTCAGATTACTATATTAATGTGAGGTGTGCATATATGGTCGATTACTGTCGTTCCATAATTCATCAATGAGTGATGTTCCACAAAGTACATTCCATCCAGTTTGTTTTAAGAGAGAAGATTGTTATTTCATCGCAGAGTGTGAGTTTGGTTCAATAGAGCAAGTTTGGTTCTGACTCGCGAGATTTAGTTCTTTAGATTGTTGTTCCATTTACTACTGTTCCATTTCCTATTTGTTGTTTCATTTCCTATTTGTTGTTCCATTTTATTTGCTGTCATTTCATTTACTTGCATTCGCTATTTTGGTGTGAAAGAAGGTCTAAGGCTATAGTGAGCCTCAGCAGTCGCTGCCTAGCTCCCAGACCTAAGGTCCATGCTCTAATTTCCTTTCCATCAGTTTCTAGAGGGATGGGTTATCGCTTCCGTACCCTTGAATGATAAGATGTCTTGTGTGATTCTATCTTTTTGGAGTAATTTAGTCATAGTTTAGCATCTATTTACTCTTGTATTTTCTGAAAGATATACTACTAAGCATTAGTCGGATAAATAGCCTCGGATTGAGTTACTCTTTGCAATAAAAAAACGTTCCTAGATTGACTATTAATGTGGGATAATTAGAGGTGTGGGAGACCCTAGTTATGGCTCTACATTTTGGCATCATTGTCGGGGAAAGAGTATAGCCATTTGTCCTTTACAGAGTAGTGCGCAAATCTGCTAGGGGAGAGTTAGATTTTAAAAATGGAAGGTAAGAACCTACACACGGAGCATGTAAAAGCCCTGCTCCACCGTCCACTCTCCTAGCAGAATTGCTGGTTGAATAGGATTTACTAGTTTACTAGAGTGCATGACTAAGCAGAAAAATCTAGAAAGGAATATTAAACCTCCATCCAAACCCGAAAAATCCAAAGGACCGGTGACCCTTGGCCGAACAACCTTCATAGACGAAATCTATAAGAAAACTGAATCTCAGCCATCAGTAGGCCCCAGAAAGATCAATTCTAAACAACCTACTAGCTCCCTTCAGGCCACAACATCACCATCTGAAGCCTTTGCTAAGGTGCATAGTCAAACTGATGAACAGGACTTTCTAGAAATTGAAAATTCTATTCCAGAACGACTCCAGGAAGGGATTCTTTGTGAAGGAGAAGGGGAAACAGGGGAAGTAGGAGAGCCAAGGTCTCCTCCTAGGATAATCGAGGCGTTAAATAGCCTAGATAAGGGGAGTGCGGTAAAAATTATTATTGAAGACATCCCATTTCCTCAGATAGAAATTCCAGATAGGGGAAGTGCCATTAAAACAATCCCTGTCAAGGTCGTTCCTTCTCAGCCTAGGAATACCCTCTTAGAAATCCTGGAAGGTTATTGGCATATATTCGATCCCATGGCGCAGAACCAGCCAAATACTCAAACTTCTAAATTGCATTATCCTATAGTGGATTCGGCAGCAAATGCGCCCATGAAAGCAATCCCTCTTCAACACATTCCTACATTTCACGGACTTACATCAGAGGACCCCGATGCATTCTTATTTGAATTTGATGTGGTATGCAGGGGATATGATTACACCACTAACCCCCAAAAATTAAAATTGTTCCCCTCCACTTTGAAAGGGGCGGCTCTAAGATGGTTTATGGGTTTAGGTGGTGGAGTCATAAATAACTGGGAAGAAATGAAAGAATCTTTTCTAAAGAAATATCAGGATTATTGTAGGTCTAGAGAATTAAAAGATGAAATTTTCCAAATGAAAGCTAGACCAAATGAAACATTAGAGGAATACGTAGAACGTTTTCAGTATAATTTACAGAGATCTCCCTATGCATCACTACTTCTGCCTGATAATGTGTTAAAAACTACATTGATTAGAGGCATGAAGGAACAATGGATTGAAACATTAAATATCATGGGAAAAGGGGATATTTATCAAGAGAATTTTGCTGACATCATTGATTTATGTATCAGGAGTTCGAGAGGCAGCACAAGGATAAAACCAGCAGAATATGATCGTTTTTTCAGAGATAACAAAATATCAACAGAAGGAGTAACACGTCTTGAACTTGGAAATTTATTAGAAAACTTTAAAACTGATATTCTGGGGACATTAACTACACAACTTGATATTGTGCAGGCTAAACAGAAGCAGATGGAGGCGGAACAAAATCTGGCGATTTTCTGCCCCCAACGTAGAAGAAAACATAGCTACAAGGAATGTCCATTAGATGCAGTTCAAACATGTGCTATCTGTACAAAAGACCACCTTACTAAGAGCTGCCCCTCACTTCCTGGATTAAAGGCAGTATATAAGGAAGTGGAAGAAGAGCTAGAATCAACATACTTCATTAACTAGTGTCGCCAATGGCAACCAAGGCAATCTGATATGTTTTCAGATCCAACTTCTTCTTTCCAGCCTCCGCAGTATGATGCTCAACAATATAGTATGTGGAAAAACCAATCTCAACCCCCATTTCCGAACTGGTCATCACAGTCGTTTCCTTCTCTAAATCCATGGATGAATCAGACAAGCCAATTCTGTTGGCCGAATTTTCCTTACGCCCAAACATATTGGCAGAATAACTCATATCCTCCACAATGGATTCCCCCTACTTCAAAAGGTTCACCTTGGCAGACAAACTGGCAAAAATCGACATATCAGCCAGCAAGAACGATTCCACTCCCTCAACCGACTCTGCCAGCTTTACAACAAAACCCCCAGTCTAATCTGAGACTGCAAATCCTAGCCCAACCCAACCTCAATCCAAATAACAGACCGGTCCAATCCCTCCAAATCATGGAAACATCAGAAATCGGACCTGACCTGAGGGAGTGCAATGATCTTCAGTTAAGATCTGGACGTATAATAAAAACAAAGGGAGACAAAACAGTTCACATTGAAGATCAGTTACCAATAGAACAACCGTTACAACAAGAGGGTGTAAATAAGGAGTAGACCCATCATCAAGCAAGTACATCCTATCCTCCCTTCCCGGAACGATTAGTCATACCACGACCTGTGCAATATCTAGACTTTGACATTCTGGGAGAGTTACAAAATCTGTACATAAGAATTCCATTCCTCCAAGCCATTCAATACATCCCTATATACGCAAAAACTATAAAAGAATTGTGCATAAAGAAATCAAGGAGGAATGCAACCACTAACCCAAGAGTCCAAGTAGTTGGTACTTTATCTGACCTGTTATCAAGAAAGGAGACACCCATTAAATATGAAGATCCCGGAAATCCAATCGTAACTGTTCAAATCTATGGTCAGACCCTGACTAATGCTTTAGTTGATCTAGGAACTGCAATTAATATTTTGACAACCTCTACCTTCCAAAAGCTTGGCATTACATCAGTAGAACCTACTTCTACTTTGTTAGAATTGGCAGACTGATCTATAGTTCGACCGGAAGGTACTCTATACGACATCATGGTCTCTGTAGATTCCTGGGAATACCCAACCGATTTCCTGATAATTAATCCAAAAACCCGACTTGATGGACATCCGCTAATTCTAGGTAGAACTTGGCTTGCTACTGCCGATGCTTACATTGGTTGCCGGCAGGGAAACATGACTATAACTAGAGGACCAGATATTAAAAATCTAGTTCTATACCCTCCAACACAGCCAAGTCTTACAATGATCAAAACTAACCAGCACCCTGTGTCATACCTCACTAACAATATCAGATCCCCATTGACTGTACAGAAGGCTCTAGATTTTAAAGACCAAACAGAAGACGATGCCATCAATAATTTCATTAGTCAAACTGAATCTAGATCTCACACACAATGTTTCATGATAGAAGCAGCGTTTGATAGTGAACTAAAAGAAGATCCTTTGAAAGATGTGCATGACCAAACAATACCTGTGACTGTTGTTTCCAACAGTAAAGTAGTGGAAATTGAATCAGGCAAGACTCTAAATATCAATGCCAACCTCACACCAGACCAAGAAACAGAGCTTGTCCATCTGTTACGAAAGTATCAATAAGCATTTGCATGGGATTACCCTGATATGAAAGGGATTGATCCTCAATTATGCACCCACCACATTTATATAGAAAAAGATGCAAGACCTGTTCGCCAACCGCAAAGAAGACTCAACCCTCATCTAAAAGATGTTGTAGAATCTGAACTTTAGAAACTTTTAGATGTCAATTTCATCTATCCTATTTCCGATAGTAAATGGGTCTCTCCGCTTGTGCTGGTACCCAAGAACAATGGAAAATGGAGGATTTGTGTGGATTACAGGGAGTTAAACAAAGCCACACAGAAAGATCACTTCCCTCTCCCATTCATAGACCAAGTATTGGACACTTTAGCAGGAAAGAAATTCTTTTCTTTCCTCGATGGCTTCAGTGGATACAATTAGATTCAAATTTCCCCTGAAGACCAAGATAAAACTACTTTTACTTGTCCTTGGGGAACGTTTACCTATCGAGATATACCCTTTGGCCTATGTAACACTCCTACTACATTCCAAAGGGCTGTCCTTAACATCTTTGCAGATTTAATAAATGATGGACTTGAGGTGTACATGGATGACTTTACACCGTATGGAGATGATTTTGATCCAGCTTTAGATACTCTAGAAAAAGTCCTACAACGTTGCATCGCTACTAGGCTTTGCTTAAGCCACGAAAAATGTTATATGATGATAACAGAAGGGCTCATTCTAGGACACTATGTTTCAGTAGCTGGCATTTAGGTAGACCCAGCCAAAATTCAAATACTTTTGCTTATCTCCACCACCACTACTCAAACAGAGGTACGCAACTTTCTTTGATTTTCTGGGTATTATAGACTATTTATAGAACATTATTCACACATTGCTGCACCTCTATATGCACTAACTGGTAATGTTGATTTCTTGTGGACAGAAAAATGTGACCGCACTTTCAAGGAATTAGAGAAGCTTGTATCAACAACTCCAGTCCTTCGAGGACCAAACTGGAATTTACCATTCCAAATCTCATCTGATGCCTCATATATAGCGATCGGTGCAGTCCTTGGGCAGGAAGAGGATAAAAAACCATATGCTATCTACTATATCAACAAAAAATTATCCTTTGCTGAATTAAATTACACTGTCACTAAAAAATAATTCCTAGTTGTAATACATGTTGTTAAGAAGTTTAGACATTATATCACAGGCTATCCCGTTATGTTATATATAGATCATTTTGCTATCAAATATTTGGCAAATAAGCATGTTACAAATGCTAGAATAACTAGATGGTTGATCTTATTGTAGGAGTTCGATATCACAATCAAGGATCGACCTGGCAAGGAGAACCCTGTAGCCGATTTTCTCTCACGAATACCAAAATCAATTGAAGCAACAATAGTGGAAGATCAATTTCCTGATGAGCACCTATTTGCTATCGTTGTTCAAACACCCTGGTATGCTGATGTTGCCAATTACCTTGAAGTAGGTAAGCTACCAAAACACTTAACCCCTAATGAATGTAAGCAGATTATTCAGAAGAGTACTTGATTTTCGTGGATTGGGGGCTATTTGTTCCACACAAGGGAAGACATGCAAATTAGGAGATGTATTCGAGAAGATGAAATTTTCGACATTTTAAAAGCCTGTCATGACGGACCATGTGGGGGACACTTTGCTGAAAAAAGAACAGCACATAAAGTACTACAGACAGGATACTATTGGCATACAATTTTCAAAGATGCGAAGAAATTTTCCCAAGCCTGTGACAGCTGCCAGCGAGCAGGACGACCTGGTCAAGCCGACGAAATGCCTCCGAGGCCACAATTAGTCATTGAGCCATTTGAACGATGGGCTCTTGATTTCGTTGGACCCATTAACCCATCATCAAATCAGAGAAAATATATCTTGGTGGAAACAGACTATGTCACCAAATGGGTCGAGGCCGAATCGTTACCTAGAGCTACAGAAGATTCTGTAATACAGTTCTTGTTCCATTTGTTTGTACGTTATGGACTTTCGAGAGAAATAATTACAGATGGAGGACCACAATTTGCTGGAAATAAATTAGCTGCAACACTTAACAATTATCACGTCCAGCATAAAATTACTACCCCATATCACCCACAGGCGAATGGGAAAGTAGAAAGTGGCAACAAGGTAATAGAATCAATTTTAAGAAAAACCATTGCGTCACATAGGCATGATTGGGCTGCTCGATTACCTGAAGCACTATGGGCTTATAGAACCACACGGAGAAGTACCACAGGTTATTCACCCTATCAATTAGTGTTTAGAAAACAACCTATTTTCCCCATAGAATTCGAAATCCAAACGCTACGAACTACACAGGAAGTTGGCCTAGATCTAAGTGAGGCACAAATCAATCGCTTACAGCAGATTAATGAATTGGATGAAATCAGGCTCTCTGTATTACAGAATATAGCACTTATTCAACAGCAATGAGCTAAATGGCATGATGCACTCATCAAGAAAAAAGTATTTCACGAAGGAGGCTGGGCTCTGTTATATGACTCTCGGTTTCAGGACTTCCCGGGGAAACTTCAGACTCGATGGTTGGGACCATACGAAATCCAGAAAGTACATGATAATGGGAGCCTCACTTTGATCACAATTGATGGTTCTGGATGCATTCAAGGTAAATGGCCACCGAGTTCGTCTCTATCGAAAGCCACTCACTCGGGAATCCTTCTGTCAGTAGCTACGTCAAGACACCGATATGGAAATTTTAGGAGAGGAAGCAAAATATTCCTCACCTATAATTCAGTAAGGAATTCATTTCTCTATAACTTGTACATAAGTTCTTGTATATATGTTTTCACTGATCTTTCTTTTTTTATTTTGATTTTTGCATTCTGCGTGTTCTTGTTGTTCCTTTTTCAAAAGGAACAACATTTGTGTGTTTTTGTTGTTCCCTTTTCAAAAGGAACAGCATGGTTGTGTTTCTGCTGTTCCTTTTCAAAAGGAACAACATTTGTGATTTTTTGCTGTTCCTTTTCAAAAGGAACAACATTTGTGATTTTCTGTTGTTCCTTTTCAAAAGGAACAACATTTGTGATTTTCTGCTGTTCCTTTTCAAAAGGAACAACATTTGTGATTTTCTGCTGTTCCTTTTCAAAAGGAACAACATTTGTGATTTTCTGCTGTTCCTTTTCAAAAGGTACAACATTTGTGATTTTCTGCTGTTCCTTTTCAAAAGGAACAACATTTGTGATTTTCTGCTGTTCCTTTTCAAAAGGAACAACATTTGTGATTTTCTGCTATTCCTTTTAAAGAAAACGACATCTCAAGTATTTGTTTGCATGGATTCTTCTCTGTTGTTCCTTTTTCAAAAGGAACACCATCGACGTGTTTTTTCTCTTTTTGATGATATTGAGGATGCTTTTCGCCCATGTTCTCCCCATTCTTTAAGATACATCTATGGACTTATGCAAATGAACATAAATCATGACATACCGAAGTCAGCAGATCATAAATCGCTATCTTTATAAGGCCTAGTATTGATAAGAGGACAAGAGGAGGGACACACTTACTTCTTATCTTCGTTGTCGTCATCTTATTACCGTTGCTCTGGTTGGTGATCTTTATCATGATGATTTCCCTAAATTATTTTTTTGATTATTACCTAGGGGTAAGAGTAGAGGATTTATATCTTCCTGTTGGAATGATAAGACTTATTCCACCATTCCCCACTCTTAAGGAGTGCTGAACCACCCTTATGTGTAAATAAATAAGAAAAAGTGCTCTGCAAAAAGAAAAAAGTAAATATGGATTATCAATTTTCAGATGCAGGATAGGGGGTCTCATTAAGAGCCAGCCTACCATGATCATAAGGATGGAAGCGAAGTGGCATTCCCATTATGGCCACCACACCAAGGATATGGTCCAAAGGTACACTAAAATAAACTGACCTTGGAACAGGGGGTCTCATCACGAGCCGGCCTACCCACGTTTCACACCTACCTTGTGAATGGCATTATGGCTACCTGGTTATCAAGCCAGCATAATGGCCTACATTTTGACAAAATACTCTTCAAAATACACACAAAGGATCATGGTTCTGGAGGTGAAATAAACAACTCTGTTAAGGTTATGAACACCTGTTGGCAGCAGAGCTCTGTTAATGGTATTGAAGTCGTAATGGTTACACCAAAAGGTATGATTCAATACTTCTTTGTCTCTTATATCCTATGAATAGATCATATTTTATATCTCGATGTATACATCGCATGAATACTCATTACCACCAATCATGGCAATGGAACTGACAATGACCGCTGGAGATTTCGTACGCTTGACAGACGTCCCATCTCACCGCCTCGCATCATATCACGCAGGCTCTTATGTAAAACGCGATCCACCTTTTTGCCTTGATTTCGGTATTTCATTGTCTATCTAAAAACATGGCATAATTTCATATGCTGTTCCTTTATGACTTGGTTTCCTAATGGCTGCTGCTCCTCTATTTGACGGCTGGGGACAGCCTATCAGATCACGGGGGGGAAGGTAACCTCATTACTCCACGAATTACGTGTCAGCACACCATTCGAGGAAGATAATGTACGAAGGTATGGCATGGTTTAACGGTATGATAATTCTATTTTACGGAAATTGCCATCCACGATCCTTTTTTGTTGCATACTCTGTGCTCTTTTCCAAAACCTTGCGACGATCACCCTCTCTGCGTCTCAAACAGCACAGGCAGTTGCTGTTCCATTGAGAATTCTGAGTGGAACCATGGGGGGAAAGGCAGTCCGAAGTGGACCTCAGGAGTTGACAGTCTCCGCCGCCATCCGGGAGATCCTGGAAAAGGCAGGGTGGCTGAATTATTTCAGTCACCTACGAGAATCGAATGAAACAATGGCATTAGAATTCTTGCAAAATATGCAGGAGAACTACTCCATAGTAAGAGAAAGACAGATAACGGTCAATGATGATATAATTGTAGAAGTCTCGGGACTACCAGCTGCCGGACCTGTATGGACGCTAAAGAAAGAAAGACTACAAAAGATTATGGAGATTTTCCAAGATGAAGGCCAAAGCTTGATAGTCAAGGGGAAGGGAGTTCTGCCGGCAACGTTAGGGGAACCCTGGACCGAATTAGCAAAGATAGTGCAGAGCTACATCACTTACGAAGGGAGGAAAGACGTGGTAAGACCACGTCATCTTAAGCTCTTAGCTGTTTTGAAAGGAAAATGTTCTGTAAATCTGCCTGCACTCTTAAATTCGTTATTACATGATGCGGCCCGAAGCCTGAAAAAGGCACAACACATAGAAACAATTGTTAGCCACCATGGATTGATTCAATTGATAGTGAGCCATAGTCTCACACAACAACAGAGCAACTGGGAGGAGCTCATTGCAATGATCGAGGGGGGATTGGCTGCACCATCCCCAAAACCTAAACATTCCTCTAGCACACCGAAACGATAAGAAAAATGCAGAGAATTGGCAGCAAAAAAACATGTTGCTCCAAAACGAAAACATTCCTCTAATACACCGGAACGACCAGAAGAACCCAGAGAATTGGTAGCAGAAAAACATGTTGCTAGTACACCCGAACAACCTAAGAGACCAAGGAAATCAGCCCCGCTAGCCCAGATACGAGGGAGGCTGGAAAAGATCCAGGAGACCACTAGCGAGCCAATTGAGATTACAGAAGAACCTCCAGAACCAGAAAATGCTGAGAAATCTGGGGCCGAGGCTGAGCAGCCTGGAGAGGGAGTCGAGGAAGGAGACGAGCACTCCGAAACAGAAACAGAAGCTGAACAATCCAAGGCAGTCACTGAGCAATCCAATGAAGAGGAGGAAGTAGTATAGCCGGAGGGCAGCCCGTTGCGGGACCCTATGGGTAAAGAGGAATTGGCTGCGATCCTGGCCAATATGGGGTAGTATGGCCAACCCTCCAGCACAACAGGCCTCCCTAACGGATCCCCGGAGGAAGACACACCTGAAAAATCACATGTAGAAAAGGCAGGAGAAGAAAACTTGCCCGTTCATGATGAGGAAATAAGAGGCACCAATCGGGAACAATCTGTTCCCAAGACACCAGAAGAAATTCTAGACGAAGTAGGAGCAGATTTAAGGGCGAGTCATAAACCCTCTGCTGAGACAATAGAGATTAAGAAATTAAGGAGGAAACAACAAAGGTTGTTGAATACTATAGCCAAGGTCCGACAACAAATTCGGATTCTGAAAGCCAACCTGAGGATACGACGGACTGCAAGGAAAAGAAAGAGGGCCACTGCAGCAAAATCCCATAGGACAAGAATACGACGGACTTATAACCACTCTGTTGGTTGAAACCCCATTGAAGAACAGACTGTTGTTCCAAATGACATTGAAGAATAGACTATTGTTCCAAATGACGTTGAAGAACAGACTGTTGTTCCAATTGACCCTCAAGAACGGACTGACATTTCAATTGAGGCAGAGGAACAAGAAGATGTCCCAATAACAGGGGGACCACAACAACCTTTCATTCGTGTTAAGAAAGAAAAAAAGAGTAAGAAGACCCAAACAGAAGCACCACCCTCAAGGGTAATTCGGGTTCTGAACTCCAAACAACATAACAAAAAGGTTCAGGTAAAATTCCCGGCCTCTATGGCTCTATGGAAAAAGGATCGAAAAACAAGAACCTTGCACAAGATGATGAAGCAAGCTCAGCAAGAAGCTGAACAATTGAGAGAACAAACAGTCCCCCGGGAGAAATACGAAGAGTTACAACAGAAACTTTGGAATATTAGTCAGTCTGAGAGCCAGGCCTTCGAAGGATGGCAAAAGGAGCAAGAAAAGGTTGCCAAGGTAACTCGTCGATTAGATATTGTTATTAAGCGGATGGACACTATTTGTTCTTTGTATAATGACGCTTTGACCTGTATGGCCCCTGCTAAAAACTATGCTTTATTTTTTCTTGAACGATATTTATGATTAAAAATAAAAGCTGTTAGGGTGGGTACCCCTATCCAAATCAATACTGTTAATGATTTTATAGATTGTTGCAAGCATTATGGAATTAAGGTTCAAAGATTATTGTGCGAATTTTACTTGCACAACCTCGTGCTAGACCAGGAAACTGACTTAAATCCTGGCCCTTTTGTCGGTGACATACAATTGCAAGCCTTCGTTTCATTTGGGGTTAATCAGCTGAAATGGCTCAGAGCTTATAACACCTTTCAGAGACAGGAAAATAGCCTATACTTATGGGTGAGAGCCGAGCCTAGAGACCCAGTGATGCTATGGAGAGAGCATAGGAACCTTTTAAGGACCCCGGGTGTCATAGAGATATTAGGATGCATGCAGGAAGACCTGATCCGACATAGTATGGAATATTTTCTGACTATTAAAGACCTCGCCATCGATGCTGCAAAATTCCAATACCGGACTTCTAGCCCAAATACCCAGCTCAGGGAACCATTCAAATACGAGAATTTTGAGTTGGCTGCCAGCCGATTGAACCTTTATGGGGAACGTATTCTGCAAGCAGGGCCATCCTAGTTAGGGTATCGATTTCGTAGTCCAATCATTTGGCACCCTGCACCCGGATATCAGGCCTTGTATGAAATTCCTGCAGGTCAAATAAATCAGTTCTGTGATGATCTAGTTGCTCATCACAGTTGTAGACCTCCTCACGAGGTTCCCTCTCTGGCCTATTCTCTTACCACCTTGCATGTCAACTATAATGTTTTCATGAGGGCATGAAATAGGGTAAGCAGGGGGGTGTGTGGAGCACTTGAAAGGTATGCTTTTGACAAACAATTTAGTGGCTTTTCAGTAACATTTGTAACCTTTTCTGCATTATGATCGCAAAGAAATAAAGAATTTTAATAAAATGTGTAAGAATTAACATGGGAAGCTTATTCGTTGATAATTGTCATTTTTCTATACAAGGGAAAGGTGGAAACGAAGAGTTGTCGTTGAAAAGGGAAAGACAGCGGAGGAATAACTGATGTCCCTCTAGAAGAGAACCGAATGCAAACGAGATTGAGCAGATCAAAGCAGAATAACCCAGGAAAGAAAGAAGGGATACCAATTCGGAAAAAGAGGGAAAGAAAAGTAAAGGATTAACAGCTTGGCGAATCCCTCAGGATCTTTGATCCTGAGGGATCACTGTTTTACTTATTTTTGTTACCTAGATATCCCCGCCGTTACTTTTATATAAAGGAACAACATCGTTAAGCAAAGGGACTTCTGTTTTTGTAAATTTCAGTTTCAGACAAACTTTGATCATCAAGTCTCACTGAGATCTGGTTTACTGTACGTTTGTTGATGCGTTAATATAAAAGACTTGGTGTTTATTTCATCTTTGCGTCTGGAGTAATCTAAGGCGGTGTACCATTGGAAGATAAGGGCCCGGCTCCGAAGGACACTTGCTTTTGTATCATTATAACTTGATTTATGCGTGGTTTTCTTATCTTTATTACTCGGTAATCTGATATACCTTTCATATGCTATGCTATGCTCTGCTACGATTAATGCATTAATGGTTTTTCTCAAGAAATCTGTGTAATGACTCTGCATTGTATGATTGAATCTTTTCAGAGTTGATCGCATGTTTTTAGTCTAAACCAGCTATTTCTATTACAGAGCGTCTGTACTGAATATTACTGTTATTGGATTAATTTGAAATCCCGATTGTTGGAATCTGAAAGTAATGTTATTCTATTTGGAAACATAGTTGTATTATCCTTAATTGTCAGATTACTATATTAATGTGAGGTGTGCATATATGGTCGATTACTGCCGTTCCATAATTCATCAATGAGTGTTGTTCCATAAAGTACATTCCATCCAGTTTGCTTTAAGAGAGAAGATTGTTATTTCATCGTAGAGTGTGAGTTTGGTTCAATAGAGCAAGTTTGGTTCTGACTCGCGAGATTTAGTTCTTTAGATTGCTGTTCCATTTACTGTTGTTCCATTCCCTATTTGTTGTTCCATTTCCTATTTGCTGTTCCATTTTATTTGCTATCGTTCCATTTATTTGCATTCGTTGTTTTGGTGTGAGAGAAGGTCTAAGGGTGTAGTGAGCCTCAGAAGTCGCTACCTAGCTCCCAGACCTATGGTCCATGCTCTAATTTCCTTTCCATCAGTTTCTAGAGGGATGGGTTATCACTTCCGTACCCTTGATTGATAAGCTGTCTTGTGTGATTCTATCTTTTTGGAGTAATTTAGTCATAGTTTAGCATCTGTTTACTCTTGTATTTTCTGAACGTTATACTACTAAGCATTACTCGGATGAATAGCCTCGGATTGAGTTACTCTTTGCAATAACAAAACGTTCCTGGATTGACTTATTAATGTGAGATAATTAGAGGTGTGGGAGACCCTAGTTATAGCCCTACATTAGGTTCCTTTGGTTGGACTTCATGATTAATAACATCTTTCACCTCTCTGAATACCACATCTCGGCAGTACACAACCTGCCTTGTTACTAGGTTCCAAAGCTTCCAACCCTTTAAACCATCCTTATACCCAATAAAGATGCACTTTTCAGATGTAATATCCAACTTGGTTCATTTCTCCTTTGGAACATGTACATATGCATCACATCCAAATACCCTCAGATGTGAAAGAGAGGGTTTCTTACCAGTCCATACCTCTTGTGGAGTTTTATCCTCGAATGTTTATGGAAAGGGTAAGAAGCATGCTCAGTGGTACCGGGTTAGGACAAGAATTCTAGGTAGAGACGGTGGAGACAACATGTTGGAGCAGTATTCTGATGTGCTATACCACACTTCTTACAGAATTCTCCAAATTCCTTACTGAAAAACTCTCCACCATTAACTATCCTTAACACCTTTATCTTCTTCTCTGTCTATTTTTCCACCAGAGCCTTGAATTCTTTAAACCTGTCAAATACTTCAGATTTCTTCTTAAGGTAATATATCCATGTATTCCCTGAGAAGTCATCTATAAATGATACATAGTACACAGACTTACCTAGTGATGGAACTTTCACAGGTCCAAACACATCACTGTGCACAAGCTCTAATATCTGTTTCACCCTCTTACCACCA